>JAHZNC010000628.1:0-71041 GCA_027744095.1 Zhuqinia jingwanae | reverse complement strand
CGATCATCATCCTTTCAACGATTTCCTCTCAAAACAAAACAAAAAACAACACAAGCCATATTATTGTCTGCCGATGGGACTAGCAACGATATCATCCACATCAAATCGACAAGATAGCAAGATAGAAAAAATAAGACGACGAAGAAGAATAAGAGTAAATAGAGAATTGTTTTTTTTGTTGCTTATTACCATGTATTTGAGTCAAACGTGCTAAGAAAAAAAAATATAAACACACACCTACTACTACACCTAAAAAAATACACACACACACCTTTGATACATACACATAAAATAAATAAATATATTCCCCCAACTTTTCCATTATTTTAAGCTAAAAGTCTCATTTCATCATGTACACTACTCTTCTTCTTCCTTTTTTATTTCTATCAAAATATTGAATCACTTGAAACAACAGACAGAAAGTAAAAGACAAGGAAAAAAGGAAGAAGATGGTTGGATAGATAATACTTTTTTTTTGTATACCTTTATTTTTTTCCTCCCTTTTTCTCCGTGTTTCTTTTCTGATGAGTACATACTTATCATACAGCATGTTTCGAAGCGGAATGTGTCGTTTTCCATTTCTTATTCTCTCTCTCTCTCTCAAACACCCTCTCTTTCTATTTACTATACGTCATTATTATTTCGTTTTTATTATTATTTTTTGTACCAATACACAACACCAGTGCAGTGGGAACAAAAAAATCAAACAAAAAAACATACAAGAAAACAAACCCTACAAAAAAAACAATTGTGCACAGTAATCTTACTCATCATCATTGCAACACTCAAAGAAATTCTCAATCTTTCAAAACGTTTACCACTGGACAAAATATATAATATTATGTAGGTACTTCCTTAGTATACTTTTTTTGTATACATACAACATATTATATATAAAATATACAAGTATAGATAGTACTATTCTGTTTGTAGATGAACTGATGTTGTTGTTACTTGTCTTATTATCGCCCGCATCTTGCAAAAAAAGTATTAGCAACCAAGTCAAGTGGGCATCGTCATCATCGTTGCCACCACTATTACTATTACTGTTTACATACATACATACATTTACTTATATGACCTGTCATTTACCTGGCCGTCAACTCCATGACATTACATTTATATAATAATATGTGTGTAGTGGGCTCTCCTCAAGTGTTGCAACAATTTTGCAAATAACCTTTTAGACCAAATAAAATCGATAAAGTATACACACACACACCATCATCCAAAGTCGAATAAAAAAAGACGAAGAAGAAAAAAATACTGAGAAAAAAAGTTTGGCTACTATGCTGCTCCTGTTACTACGTTTGTAATTTAGGTGTATATGTACATTATGCAAACACTTTTTGGCACCTTCAAGTTCATTTTTTTATACGTTTGACATTACCTTGTGTACTCTTACAACAATAAAAAAGAAAATTGTACTGTGTAACGTAAATTATTATTACGAGAGAAAATATAGAAGGCGAGCACATAATAATGCATAAATATATTTAAAATGCATTGTTACGAAAGTAGAGTATGACATGGCGTTATATAACATATCCAAGTATCCAATTGAGACATCTTATTTTGTAAGTGTACTTATTGTGTATGGTAGACCACAGAAAGAGAGAGAGAGAGAGAGAGAGAAAGTGAAATAGACAATAAAGGCACGAGAAAAAAACAGATGGAAGGATATCATATCATATCATCGTGTGAGTAGTCTTCAAGATCATGAATACCAAGAAAAAAGAAACCAGCAGGCCTATAAATTTTATAGGTAGCAGCACTATCATACCAAACATAGTTGGTATTCCCGGCATCTATAATCTATATAGAACATATCAACAACAACACACAAGTGCTCTTGTTCCTGAGTCTCTATGTTTTAAATGCCTATACAAATATATATACACATATGATACAACAACAATAACAATACACACATTTTGATCATTATTGTATCTATAGAATAAAATGTTTGTTTTTCTACAAAAAAAAAAATCTATAACACAAGTCGTCGTAGTAGTAGAAGTAGTCGGGGTAAAAGTGGAAGATTGGAAAGAGACAAGAGGAATAGAAATTGTGTGACGACTGCGACTACCAGGAACACTGCTATTATATTACTACTATACGACGCAGCACGAGGAATAGGATGATGATAGGAAAAAGAGCTCATTGACTTGCTAGTAGTCACTCATCTGGTATCAGGCTCGCTATGAGGACCACTCTAAACGTCTCTGTAAAAGAAGAAGAAGGGCTCTCTATGGCATTTTGGTATGGGTGTCTGGAGAGCTATATCTACTACCGCCGATCCGAGTTTCTAAGTACATGCCTTGTTTCTTTACTTTTACTCTCTGTCTTTTCCTATCCCTCAACCCTTCTCTCTCTCTCTCTCTCTGTTTTTGACCCTCTTTTTTCATTACACAAATTGCACTACTCAAAAATGTCCGTCGCATATATGCACAAATATATATATGTATTATAGCTAATGGAAGTGTAACACACAATCTGTCACTGTTTTGTGAAAGTACCATTACTGACCTTATATTACAGCTTTTGCCAAGTCAGGTTCATTAAATAGTAATATTTTTTTTTCATAATGTACATTTTGTTTCCTTTCATGTCCATTAATGTACAAAGAGTTGAATTGTTTTTTTTTAATATTTACTTTTGTGTTTAAAAAAATAGGTTTTTTTTAAATTTTATTTGACAAGTTTCCTTGTTACGGAACAACATTGGAGGCATATGTTATATATCCCATTCATATATCCCTTGCATGCATCTACATGCTCACGTTTGAGAAATAATGTGTATGTTTACCCATTGTATTCATATGGCTCGATGTTATCGCGAAAGTTTACTTTGTAAAAGCAAAACGCATTCTAATGCCAGTCAGAGATGAGCTCTTAACTTTTCGTAACGTTCCTACAAAATAAAGTAGTTTGTTATTCTTTAACAGGAGAGCAGACATAACGAAGAAAACGAAGAAAAAAAGAAAGTACTTGAACAGGAGTCAGTGCACTTGTTCCAGTGCTTTCATTTAAATATGTATATTATAGATTTAGCTACATACCTACACATTATACTTCAAGCATATATCTACTTCACTTTCCATGTTTTACTGCTTCCGTGTAATAAAAAAAAATTATTCAGGTTGGTTGGATCTGAACAGTAGATCGGATATAAGTATGGGAAAACATATTTTGTGGATAAAGTAGACGTTCAAACGGATACAGTAGTAATATGAGTGATGATGATGATGATGATCAGTATTATTATTATTATTATTATTACCAACTATTCCGCTTTCACAAGCATCACATATTATATATGCTCATATTATACACATATTTATGTACATCTCGGTGATAATCAGTGTCATACACGTCTCCCTTGCATTTATAACCTACTTGACAGTTCAAGCATCCTTCTTGAGCTGACTGTCATTTTCAAAATTTATGTATTGCCGGCAAAAATGTGCCTTGTGTGTTGTCTGCCATCTCCATCCTACTCCCTATACTCGTTTCTCAACAAGGGGAAAAAACCTACATAAAAAAACATTTTCTCTTGCTTTCTCGCTCTCTCTCCATCTCGCTCACGTACTCTTTTCCCTCTTCTTCTTCTTCTTCTTCTTCCTTTTCTAACAGTTTAGCCAAGTCAATTCTGTTTTCAAGATAAATTACTAGGATTTCACCAACTTCTTCCTGTGGCAACTCCTCCAAAACCGGAATAATAATTCCCTTGACTTGCAAAATCTTGAACGAAAAACTATCTCATCGTGTCTGTCTTTCTCTCTCTCTCTCTCTCTTTCGCTCATCCTCCACCAGCAGTCATCCTCATAATCATTATCATCCAAGTAAAAGTGCCTTTGTACCTACGAAATGAACAGATTTGTATGTAAATATATATATTTCTACTACTACGCTGCTCATAACATCATTTTATTCTGTTTGACAGCCGGAATCATTAGGATGATGAAACCTTTTATTTATTTCTTAGGCAAATTGAGCATCTCTCAGTATACATACTTGTTAAAAATCCTTTGTAAACGTTTTTAACATCAATTCTACACATATGTTTATTAGTATATCAATAATTGTTTTACTCTTCATATGTCAAATTTGTAATAAAAAAAATTGTCTCACGCCAAACCTTTTTCAGTATAGTAACAAAATTGCATATTTTGCATCCCATTTTTCATATTATGCATCAAATTTTTCTTGCCTTGTAGATAAAAAAACCATTTCATTACAAAAACCATTTTACATACCACAAAATATTGCGTGTGAGTATTCAATTGTATTTAAAAAAATGCATATCAAAAGTTTTTTTTCATATCTTTTATTGTCAAATTATTAGTTCAAAGCTTGCGCGTTTACAAATGTCTTATCTTAAAATTTACTTATTCACATTTATCTCAGCACCAATTCTTGTGTGATACCAATCAAAATGGCAAAAAGGAGGCGACTACAATTTTTTTGTTTTCGTGTAGCTTGTGATAAATGTAATAAGACCACCAGTTTGCCACTTGGTCACAACTTCTTTTTTTTATACCGATGTCAACCTTACCACTACTACTACTAGTCACCTATAGCTTGTGATAAATGTAATAAGACCACCAGTTTGCCACTTGGTCACAACTTCTTTTTTTTATACCGATGTCAACCTTACCACTACTACTACCAGTCACCTAAAGAAGGATATGGATATATATGTAGGTAGTTGGTTAGATACGACGGGAACATTTTATTATTATTATTATTTTTTTTGTCGGTCAGCTGGAATCCAAATTTAACTTGAGATAATAATACATGCCTTTTCTGTGAGAATGTTTTAGGTTGAACATTTGTGCCGTCACCCATATTTTTTTTTTTGTCGGTCAGCTGGAATCCAAATTTAACTTGAGATAATAATACATGCCTTTTCTGTGAGAATGTTTTAGGTTGAACATTTGTGCCGTCACCCAACATCACCACTACCATTGCCCTAGCCCATTTTTGGACACAGACGACCACCACACACACAGACACAGGGTCCACGCATATTATTATTATTACTACTACATACCTAACAACACCCAATAACTAGGAAATGCGAGAGGAACAAGAGAAGAGAAGAAAAAAACAAGCTATCTCTCTATTTTCTTGTGTGTCATATGTATACTCTTACTTACTTGCTACCATATTTCTAGGCGACAAATGTTGGTCTTGACAACATCTGGTTCTCCCTCACATAAATCACCTTGTTCCAGAATAATGAAGTTGATCTTTTTACTGGTATTGCAAGAATGTGATGTTCACAAGATATGACCGTTGTTCTTCTGGTGGCAGAGGAACTCGTCGTTTGAATATACATGCATACAATGGTCACTGATGGACGTAGAGTATATACATACACGTAATAAGTGTAGAGTATTGTCAGTAGTGCCATTTGATATTACTTTTTTGTGTGTGAGAGAGAGAGAGAGAGATGAAGTCCACATGTAAAAAAAAATCACTTTTCACCATATCTCGTTCCATGATATTATGTAAATATTAAATTTGGATCTGTTTGATGAGGATGAATGGAGTATTTTTTTTTGGATGACTTTTTTTTTGTATATATATATATAAAATTGAACATAGGAACAAAACGGATGGAAAATGAAGAAAAAAATGAGCATATTGTGCATGCATAATAATGGAAACATGTTTGAGAATGGAAGCGCAACGTAAAGAGTACTTGAGTAAATCTTACCTGCAACTACAGAAGGCCACTTCCAGAGCCCAACGACTCTCCACTTCCCTATAAAAATTTTGTAGTGCCTTCATGCACGTGTCTTGACGACAGCGCATTGGGTCGCAAAAGTTGATAACTTTTTCGAGGAGTCTGTTGCAATCGAGGGTGCGACGGCAATTTTGTAGTGCTGTGTAGCATGTATGTTGATTTGATACTCTTACAGAACCTATATTAGTATTACACCAAAGAAAATTCATAAATATTGAAATAGTATACCTATTTGTTATTGCTTGCTAAAAAATAAGTTTTTGGAAGTAGGGCTGCAGAGAATGTTGGGGGCTAAAATATCATTGTCTGTGGACAAGAAATTTGGATACCAAAAGAGGATAAATATAGATTTTTTTTGACTTGGTTCGTTGAAACATTTATTTTATTTCTGTGTTGGTAGTCAAACACTCTCAGAGTGCTTCTTCAGCTCGGACAGTATTATTATTTCCGAAGGAATGAGTTATTTTTTTGGGGGTGTTTTTATTGTTATTATTGTAATGGGATATATGTAAAAGAGGTGGATATTGGATATCGTGTGTTTGGGAATTTGTATGTTTTCTTTGAGTACGTACCATGATGTGGCCTGCCGATGCTTGAAATTGTAGCAATAGCCCCATTTAGCCTGGGCGGCTGTTGAACAGAAGGAGACGGTGTTTGTTGCGGACGGGACGGTACTTCATCCCGAATGTGATATTTGAAGGGTCCCTGCGTGACAACAGGGACAAATGGGGGCGATTTATTGATTGCCCCTCTTCCGCCATGAGGGCCAATAATCCCAGGGTTCTCAATTTGCAGGTCTTGGTCAGGTGCGTGGGAGGAGGAGATGACTTGAACTGTAATTGAGCCAGAGTGGGACGTAGAAAAGGATCCTGGTGAGGGATAGCCGTGATAAGAGATTGGTGTCGACAAAGACTCATCTACAGATAGATGACTTTCCGTGCGGGCGGCAGGTATTATCGCATTATTTGTGAGTGAAAAGTGGGACGGTGCAGGTGAGCGAGGTGGTGTTAGTGGTGGCTGCGGTAGAGGTGGTCCAACTGGACCGTGCTGTGCAACTATTGCATTATGGCCTGGCTCCTCATAATAACTACTGCCGTGACCTGATCTAGCGGGATACAAGGGGTGGTGGTGCTTGTGGTGAAAGTTATGGTGCTGCTGGTGCCGACTACTGTGCATCATTAGGCTGTTGTGTGCAGTCGCCGCGTGATGACGAGCTCTATACTGATTCTCAAGGAATGTGCCAGCAGCCGAGGCCGTGTCAGGTGAAAATAGTGCGGCGGGGGAGAAATTAAAGTGTGCTGACATGCCCGCCAGTCTGTGCTGCTCTAGCGAAAACAGTGCTGAGGTCGTGCTGGCTAGTGCGGCTAGTGTATCACTTGCTGCAACACAATATCACAAGCAATACGTGGAGAATACGTGAAGTGCAGTGATCAAGACGTGAATATTGCGTCAAATTGTGCCATAAACACTAACTATTACTGCACAAATCTACTCAACTACTACTGGCTGCTGATGTGCAGTAGTATTATAGCAGTGCAAAGTGTTGCCAAATCATTAGCATTACTACTATTGTTATTGTTATCATTATTACCATTATCAACTAACAAGAGGGGTCAACAGTAACAGTGGCCTTATTTTTCAGCCAACAAAATATTACAAAGCATATACCTACCTACACATACAATATATAGAGCAGAAAACTACCTATGCATTTTACTACTATTGCCTTTTGATTTACAGGTCAATTTGAAATCGATACATAAAAAATACTCATGCCATACAACAATGGGTACATTTTGCATACTCATTTGATTGTCATGCTGCTGCAAGCATAAGTGTGTGTTTAGATGCATGTTCATTTAAACTCAATGCAAAAAGAGAAGCGTGAAATTTCCAACAAGTAATTACAGAGTCAAATTTTCATTCAACATTTAAGCTTATCGTGCAAATTATTATTTATTAAAAACATTAGATAAGTAAGACAATTAAACATTGAGAAGCGCAAGCAGATCAGGACGTATACCGGTGAATTTTGCATTACAAAAAAAAATTTATGTGGAAAATACAGAAATTTATAAGGAACTCGATGAAGAGAAAAAAAAATCATAATAAAAGTAGTAGAAGTAAAGGAAGTATTAAAGTAAACAAATAATAATAATAATAATTAGACAATTAACGTCAACGTTTCCTTTTTGCAATAGTCTCGTTTTTTTCTGATGCAGCGAATACGTTTTTTCTGTCTGTACAACAAAAGCTTATATTATAATTTTGGGAAAGCAATATATTTATTTTTGCTGAGTTTTTTTTTATTTAAAAAACTTAAATCAAAGGAAATAATTTTAAAACACAATGATCAAAAAAATAATTTTTTTGTAACGTTAAAAAGTCTTCAAAGAGAGAAAAAATATTTTTAAAAAATTAAAATTTACACCAGCATGAAAAATTCACGAAAGCTTTTAGATATGCATAGATTTTTTAGTACATTTGTTTGCTGGAATTCATCATCGTATCCCATGCATTTTTTTTCAGATTTGCTTTTGTTCGACACCATATCTTTCTTTTCCGGTTCTCTTCACATTTTACATTTGATTTGCACTAAATATTTATCTAACTTATAACACAAATATATATTTTTACATCCTCATTTTCTCAATGATTGAACCACTGTTGATGACTAACAAGTTTTGACGACCTTCATTATAAACTGGTTTCTCGTATTATTATCTTCATTCTTTGCTAACTAACCACGTATTCAAATCCTAACAAATTACAGTCGATCAAGTTCCTATCCAAAAGGGAATTATTTTCATATTATGTAGTTGGGAAAAAATTAAAATTAAAAGTCGAGCAACCCAGAGATTAGAGAGAGTCCAGAAACGCATATGGTTTTTTTTTCTTAATATTTCCACAAAAAATTTCTAATTAACCAAAAATTAAATCAAAATATTGCATTGTGCATGTGCCAATTTTACTTGGACTTGCTTGCTCATCATCACACACAGTTCGTTATTGTTACATAAATATATTTAAACATACATTTATTATGCGTACTGCCCTGTTATATGCAAATACAACAATGTACTACTACTCTACACAATCCGTGTTTTTATTTTGATAATCTTTTTTTTTTTCAAATCTCTACAATCAAAATTACCAAAATGAAAAAAAAAATATTACTAAAAAAAATGAAAATCAATTTAAAAGCACAACAACAGTACTAAAAAATACACAGCTTAATAATAAACTGTGTGTTTATCTAGATTGATTGTTTAGTTCAACATTAAGTGAATTTGATCAGGTTTCTTTGTTTATCTTTTTACTTTGCAAAGTGTAAATAAAGTATACTTAGGTTGCTCGTATTGAATAGGAATCATAAACTATATATTTGTTGTTTTTTTTGGGGTAAATTTACTAATTGTTAAAACAAAATAAAAAGTTAAGTGATTGAGTTTTTTTTTCAATTGCATTGCATTCACACTCAATAGTATTCTGGATATTATTATTATTATTATTATTATTACTATTACATTTTCTGATTTTTTTTTAGTTTTAAGGATAAAATATTACGGTGATTTTTTTTGTATACTCGTTACGGTTCTAACTACGGTTCAGTCATAGAGAGATAGAGGTTTTGTTTTGTTTGTTTGGATTTTTTGTAAGTGTGATTTTTTTTAAATTACAAGCAGCGCCATTGTGAATGTCATAATTGTACATGAAAGTACTTACCAACGCAAGGGTTATAGTTGACTTCTTTAAAAATACGCTCACATTTTGGGTTCACTTTTGGACAAATGCAACCAAACATGGGGGACATGCGTAATCTGGTCCACGCGTCGTGACACATTTCCCTGGTGACATTTTTATTATTAAGTAAATATATTATATTAGATGAACAAAACATGATAATAATGATAGGTACATATAATTAACTTTTTTTTATGAAGTTGCTAATAGCGATGGGTTAATAGGTACATATATATATATTTTTTAATTCAAGGTGGGGAAAATTTATTATTATAATTATCTTTTTTTTTTGGTGAAAATAGTGATATAAAATCTTTTAGCTTACCCGTCCAGCATCATGCAGACATCGTCTGACTGCTTGCAATGGGATTGGAAGTCGCGGTATAATTTAATGCACTTGTTTTCCTTTTTACACACATCGAGGGCATAATCACAAGTTGGTAGTGCGTGAACCGGATAAGGATCTTTTTCTGTGGAAGGAAGAGACAAGATACACAAGTTTATCTTACATTTCTTTTTAAAAATACAAACTTTTTGAAAAGTAATTATTTTATTTTGCTGAGAGCCATAATAATAATAAAATAATAATAGTATGCAGAGGAACCCTTCCAGGAGAAACGTGGTGGTAACAAGATACAACAACCGACAAGAAACAAAACAGAGTCATTATCACGTGCCCATAATAGTCCCATGTACTGTCCCATGGCTATGTACTTTTAAAAATAAACTTTACAAAAAAAATATATACATATATTTGACATGATTCAACTAGAACGCTATTATTATTCACCATAGACGTAGTTTTAGATTACAAATTACAATATAATTAGTACCTTTCAAATCATCTAATTTTACAATGTAAAATAAAATAAAAAAACTATTTTTTTTATCAAAAATACCTTTTTATGTGTTAAAATGCATGTGCAATATTTGTACGTAGTTGATGGAATTTTCAATCCCAAAATTTTTTTTTTTGCCTTTTTAAATTATTCCGTCGCCCTTCAACTTTATATCTTTCATCCATCATCACACACACGCACACACACAGCAATTCCGAAAAAATACTGCACAACTTTGTTAACAAGTTGTGCAAAATGATCATGACAACTTTGCCTATTCACCGGATTAAAATTAATAACACGATAAATTTTCTTTCAGCATTATTACTACAGCCTTCTTCTTGCTTTTAGTAAAAGCACACACTCGTCGTATTACTCTACAAGAAAAGTTTTTGAAAAGTGCGGACGGTGTCGACGACGACGACGACGATGATGATCATGACGATGATTTAGGGAATATGAGTTATATATTTTTTTTGGTATTCAGCAAGCATACCAAAATTTGGTAATGATGAGCAACAATGGTACAAGAACATCATTACAAACCTAATATTATTCCATAACGTGTCGTCATCCTCCTCGTCATTTTAAAAATTGTAACTCGTGAAGCAAGTGTAGCATGAAAAACATTTTTTTTCCCCTTCTACAATGAATCTCCTCTCCCACTCTTTCCAAATAAAAAAAATGAAGGATTACTTCTAATAACAGAATACTTGTTTTGTGCTTCACGTAGCATTACAAAAAATATGCATGTGTGCTTTTTTTCTTAGCTTTTTACACTATAAAAATGTTCTCTTCTCTTCTAAAAAGGGAGAGATAGAGAAGAAGTAGCAAATAGCAGCCGCATTTTGTTACACTCAAAGCTATAGTTAAAGATTTAAACATACGAGTGTAAAAAATGAGTAGCGTTTTGTGACTCTGTTGTGTGCAAGTGTACCTATGTGTGTTATGTATTCTCTGAGCAAATGGATAAACACGCAGCGTTTTTTTTTTGTACATGGTTCCGGTGTATTAA
Organism: Zhuqinia jingwanae; assembly: GCA_027744095.1. Taxonomy (NCBI): domain Eukaryota; kingdom Metazoa; phylum Arthropoda; class Collembola; order Entomobryomorpha; family Paronellidae; genus Zhuqinia; species Zhuqinia jingwanae. The sequence continues at coordinate 59,689 of JAHZNC010000628.1, read as the reverse complement.
TATATTTATCACTTTTCTAGTTGTACATTTTGTGCATATGAAAAAGATGGGATGTTTTGGAGAGAAGAAGAGAAGAAAAAAACAAGAAAATACAGGAAAGATGGGAACGAAGATGGAGAAAGCAAAGGAGTAAAGTTGTGGGAGATTTGCTCTTCTAGTCAGAGAAAAAGTGTATACATTTATGTGAGTAGGCATATATGTGAGTATGGAGAGAGAGATAAAATACATTTCTAAACAAGGTTCACTTTCTCCCTACTACTTAGTTACTACTCCACTCTCAAAACATGATGTTTGCATGAAAACGAAAAAAAAGAATAATATTTCTTGAGCTTCTTCTTCCCAAACAGAAAGCATAACATCACACAAACATAATATATAAACACACAACTCATCTCATTTTTTTTTGTTTGTGGTGCATCATAAATGTTGTGTGTGTGTGTGTGTGTTATAGTCCACATCAGACATATATAGCAAGTCGTCTTTTTTTAGTCGTCGTGCTTTCCCGTTTTGTTGGCTTATGTGCTTTGCTCCTTCATCCATACTGATTTGTTTCCCTCTCCTTCTCATTTTCCTACTTTTTTGGTGCAAATTTTCCTTTTAAAGTTTCTCTGTTTAGCTGTTCTACCATCAACACATCTTTTTTTTTACTTTCTCTTATTTCTCCACTACTATACCTACTCCTTTCTTGTATTATCCACATGTAATATTCAAACGGACGAGATACAGAGAAAGAGAAAACGCCTCAATGACATGCACAACTTTGGGATAAATATTAATTTTGACAAGCACGTAAATGTTGTAAATAGGAAACATGTAGACAGAGAACAGCACCACCAAAAGAAGGTACATGTTTTTGCCAAAATGATATAATATATGTACTTATTTTTCTGGCTGCTTAACTAAAATATTTTTTTGTCATGTTGGTAGGGAGTAACACAATAAATGATGGTGAAAGCGACATTTTCTAATAATATTTATATAAAGATAAATAGGATTAAGGTGGATGCTACATGCTCTTTCCTTCAAAAAAAATGTAAAAAAGCATGATGGCGAGGAGGAGGAGGACGACATTGTCTCATTAGTCTACAAAACGAAAAACGAGGTTTAAAAAAACAAAGCTACAAAAATGAGGCATTCATCATTTTCTCCTTTTCCTCCTTCCTTTCCTTGTTGATAATGACCAAAGCGCTTTATATAACTACATGTCAACGTGGTGTTTGGAAGTTTAGGAGCTACAACATAAATGAATCTGTTTGTTTGCTTCAAAACCTACACTTTATTTTATGCTCGGGACTATAACTATTTGCTTTACTTGCGGAAACATGTATCTCGTCGCCTTGTGCAACAATTTAGAGTGTCTCAGATTTATTAATCTTTTGAATTTGTTGTATGTCGTCGTCGTCGTCTCCAAAAACGTAATATTGTTTCTTTTTTGTAATAAAAACTAACATTTTCGCTGTTTTTAGATAGGTACCTACAACACATCATGTGCACACACACACATATTATTTTCATGTTGGAACGTTGGAGGGCGAAAAGTGAAGAATGTCATGTTTTACGGTAAACGGAAATTTCACAAACGTGTCTGCGTGTGTACTGATATTAATACCGGTACACATGATGATGATAAAAATGAAAAGTAGGTAGATATACGCACACAAAAAAATAAAATAATGAATGAAAAATTTGTTTGTACGACGAATGCGCCCCTCTTTAAGATAATGTTACAAAATATATCCAGGAAATTTTCAATATGTACTAAAAACACAACATTTTGAAAATTTCAAGCTTCACTTGCACACACAAAAGTAGCAGCAGTGATGGCATAAACCACTACAAGTACCACCCACCGGCATCAAACAACAACAGGAAAGATAGGTCAAACATTATCTCGACAGGAATCAGTAACAAAAAAACCCGTGTACATATTTACCACCTACATACATACCTATATGTACATACATACTTTTACATATAAGCGTTACGGCAACCGTCAAAAATATACATGAGCCTAAAATACATAATAACATACGCAAACATTTTACATGAACCTTCTTCCTCCTCTCTACCTTCCCCATTCATGTAACAATTTATTGCAGTAAAGCATTCACAATCATGCGGAAGATGAGCAAGCCGCAACTGACAACAAGATTTATAATAGTGCAATTTACGTTACCCATAATTTCAGCGATAAAATGCGAGCTGCAGAAAGAGAGAGAGAGAGAGAGAGAAAGCACACATTATATATACAAAAGAGAGCGAAACCTATACACAAGGTTGCAGCACGCAAAAAAAAGGAGAAAGAAACGAGTTGGTTTGAAAGGCTGATTGTGAGAAAAAGAAGGGGAAACGTTTGAAAATCGAGGGTGGATCGTGTAGTAGTTATGGTGGTGGTGGTTGCTGGATTCTTTGCTTCCTTTTTTGAGCTGTTTGGTTGTCATCATTTGCCTCGTATAATATATCTGTGTGTGTGCATGTGTTTTGTATGTGCTTAATAATAATAATAATATTACAAACTAATACCTCTATCATCACGTACACATGTCTTCCTAGTAGTAGTATATTTGTCGGTAAAAAGAGGAAGCACTAAAAAGCAGAGGAGAGGGTATCTACTTGGAGAGGAAAGGAGAAAGAAGAATATTTGAATGGTTTGCACAATACGAGAGGGTCGTTGCCTGCCAGCAGCTCTGTTCTACTATCAGCTTTCGGCAACAAGATTGCAATAGAAAACATGCTTTGAAAAATAAGATGTCAGTATTGCGTAATAATAATGATAATAATAATAAGCCGACCACTCTGTTTTTTAGAATATTTTTTTCTTTCATTTTTTCATTTTATAAATGGAAACTTGCTTTAAAAATTATGATGCAAATGATGAGCGACGTGTAAAATTATTATAACAAACATTACAATAAATAGCGCCATCAAAATCATTTATAAAAACCCAAACATTTGTAGATTTTCAATTCTTGCACTTGAAATGACTATGCGTTTGATAGTTACTTGTTACTCACCACCGAATCAAATGGTCGGGTAATAATAATAATAATAATAATAATAAATTGATAATGATATGATTTCAACTGAACTTCCTGCTTATTATTATTATTGGATCATTTTATTTTGTGCTAAAAACATTTCCTAATTCTAGTAAATATGTAGGTATTCCCATTGTCAATATTGTTGAGAGAGAGAGAAAAAAATGAAAGTATTATACTTACCCTTCTCCGCAACCATGGAACACGGGTGGTCGAAGAGGTAGTCACGGAATGTGTTACACGCTGGATCCGAACTTGGCTCACGACACAGACAAGTTGGAAAGAAGTAAGGAAAGGCTTGCAGCGTTCTCAGCGCTGCTTGACACTTGGTTATCGTTACAGTTGAACATGCAACTAGAAAAAAGAAAGAAAAAAAATCACATTTTTAGTTAGCATTATTTTTTGTGTTGTGTGTGTTAAATACATTTTTTTGATATGGAATACACGGGGGAACATGAGATATAATATGTAGTAGAAGCAGTCTTGAATGCAAAAAATTTTTTGAAGTGGAGCCACTCATTCTTATTATGGTTGTTGCTACAAAAAACATTGGGATTCCATGAAAATGCACGTTACCATCGAACTTCCTTTTTTTTTTTGGAGAATCTCTTTCTAAATATATGCAGGTAGGTATATATGTAATGTATGTATGTATACAGCATCAAGAGGGAGAAGAAAGCGCACTTGAGAATACTGCTGATATTTCTACAAGCCAAGTTGCAGTCACAATGCATGCATGTATATCCTTTGCACCCACACACACCGACAAAGTATCATACATGCTTATCTTAACAAAACATGATACGTCATGTTTCAAGTGTTTTCCCTCTCTTTAGAAAACGCTGCTGCGTATCTTCTTCAAAGGATGTATCTTTTTATACTTACTTACATGATATGCATAATATCTACATATTTAAGATGCATGATACATTATTATACTCATATAATAATAATACAAGTATTTCAATAACCACACACACACACATGACTAAAGATCAGGTTAATAATAATAAACTTGAGTTCCTCTCTTTTTCAATGTACTTTTTTTTATCTACAGGAGCAGCAGACCTTTTGTGGATTTTTTTTTGTTGTTCCTGCTGTTTTTGGTCTTGGATTTCGTGTTGCCAACCATCATGATAATAGTGCTTACATAACATTATGATGTGTAGCGAAAAAACCCCCAAAAAAGAACAAGATCCCCATCTTCATTATCATCACAAAACTTGCTTTGTGAAATGTGCGTATGTTACGTATTTATGCTCTTTTCCTTTCAATGCTACTACTACTATTAGAAAACACATGTCACACTCGTTCAGCATAATTGCTACTTGAGAGCAAGTCAACTCTAATAAGCTACATGATGTCACCATTTTTTTTAAAGCTAGAAAGACAGAGTTTAAAAAAGAAAACCTTCCCCGTCTTAAAAAAATACTTGTTTTCAACTCACATCTGAGAAAATATGTCTTTTCTCCTCTGTGTACAGAAATAGAATTATGTGACCTCTCCCGCTCAGTCTATAAATATGCATATATAAATATTTGGTAACATTAAGTGTATTATACTAACCATACATGGATATGGCCAAGATGATGACGATGATTAGCACAATCTTTTTAAACAAAAAATTTTTTTTTCATAAAAAATTATGATGATTATGGTATGTATGCTGGTTGATATGATAATCTCACTTTCTCTGTGGTTAGCAGTTAAGTACTTGACTGAACAACATCCGTTTCACATTAGTACTCTCTCTCTCTCTCTTTCCCCACAAGAAAAGAATACTTTTACCTCTAACCCACATACATACATTCACACACGTATAACATAAAATATATATAATGTAGTTTGCTTACACTATAGCTAACATACATACACACACACATGCATACCGCCAGAAACCAGTTACTTTTTAAAAAGGAAACACCGAATGTGACTGTAACATGGCAGGCGAGATTATGCATTTTAAATTTCATGTAATTTTCTGACATGTTTTGGGACCAGATTGGTTGTGGCATGGCATTTATGGCAATGGCATATGACTTGCTCCTCTCATTCACTATAGATTACCACCACCACCACCACCACCACACACACACACACTAACCATCCACCGCAAACAACTTTCCAGTTTAATATTTGAATATTATTATGTTTCAGTGTGTGTCTCTCTGACGCTGTGTGTGTTTAGTAGTAGCAGTAACACAATGTCCCTGTGTATTATGCATGTGGAGGAGAGAGTTGTGTGTGTAAGTGTAGATGAAGCTAAAGAGAAAAGGGAATGTAAAAGCTTTTATGTTTCTATACCATGATTATTATTATTATTATTATCATTATATAATAATAAAATTATATTTCGCAAAATGTCTCGTGGTATGGAAGGTGGTAGGCGTGTGGTGTCTAGAGAGATCCTATCTACAAATTTTTTAGTGGCGAATTTAACCCCCCCAAAAAAATTCAACGTGGGGCCATATTATATGTCTACATGTGTGTATGCTCTTAAAGTGGTGGTACTGGTGGTAGTGTTTGTGTGGCCATATTTTTAAACCATATGTGATCACAAATTTGTACAAAGAGAAAGAGAGAGAGAGAGAGAGAGAGAGAGAGAGAGAGAAAGAGAATTATTATAAGAATGCCATAATATACTTTCACCATAATATTTACATACATACCTACGTATAACAATTTAGCGCGCGCGTGATTTTCTGTGTGTGTGTGCTAGAAAATCGTTTCCAAATGATATCACTTAATAGGAAAATGAAGAATTAGACTGGATTCGTCTAAATCGCTCATTTTTCTCTCTTCTTTTTGGGGTTTGCTTCTTGCCAAAAACTACTGCCATTTTCATCACATGATAAGGGTGACAGCTGCACGCAGGCAGATTTTGTGTGTTTACTTCTACACACATAAAAAACAACCATGTTGTAGAGTACATTCGTGTGTGTGTGTGTGTGTGTGTGTGTGTGTGAGTGTGTGTTATACAAGCTTTTCTAACATTAACATGTTTCAAAATCCAAACACAGCAGCAGCAGCGCAGCTAAAAAGCACCCTACCCTCTGATATGCAATATGACAGCAGCTGCACATTAAGATCACATTATAACGAAAACCTATTGTGCATAAATCTTAAAGAGAGTTATTAGTAGGATGATGATATATTATATCGAATGCAAAATCTTGCACGTGTTGCTATGAAACTAGCGTATAGTCAACTAAATAGCGTACGTAGGTAGACATACATTTATATGGAAAGCAGTGATTGTTGCAGTTGTAAAACCAGCTGCTATTCACTGTCGGATCCTGACTAAACGAACACTATGCTTTTTTGGTAGATGTTTTTTTGCTTGGAGCTAAAGGGTAAGTTTTGTATGACAATTTTTGTTTATATAAAAAATGGAACTTTTTTTTACTTATTTGTATAATGGGGCGTTATGAGAACATAATCCCGGCGTTAATGTTTTCATGAAAAATTACCCCAGTAGTAGTAGTCGCTTTTACCATATATCTCCCTCGCTAGCAAAAAAAAAACAAAACAAAACTAATAACCGTTGTGCTTTTAGCTCTACTACAACTACTACTACTTATGCATGTATAAATAAAATCCAAGATCGCAACAGCGCGCAATGCCTATTCAGGTTTAACTTGAGATAAATCACATAAAGTTCAACGTACCATGCTCCACATACATATTATATTTACAACAAGCTTTATGAATCTTGAATGGGTACAACAACAGTAACGGTGTTTTTTTCCACAAAAAACATCCGCCCTTTTCCCCCACTTTGTTTTGTGTGGTAGTTTATGTGCATAAACCAGTAGTCGTGCTCTTTTTTTACCCTGGTCCATGTCTCCAATACAGTGTAGCTCTACAACTATTATTATAACAAAATCATCACATCTCACTGCACACACACACACACACACACACATACTTGCTATCTCTCTTTCTCTCTCCACTACTACTACTACTCTTCCAGGTTGATATACCTCTTTTCGGATCTGTAAAGTTCTCCAGGGTTCTGAATCATTTACGCTTTTCCTACTAACCTTCATCATATTTTCACAGTTCGGAGTAAGCAGTAAAGTAGGTGGACACACACACATACAATGCAATGGCTAATACAATGGCTAACTGTTTATATCGACAAGGGTTTCTCTCCAGTGTGTCCTTTGTTCCGTTGTGTCGTCGTTGTCGAGTTACAAACTAAAACAAGTGGAGGTGGAAAAAAGATAGAGGGACACATCTCAACACAAAAACACACAAGCTATTTCAAAACGGATACTATAAAAAAGGTAGAAAATGTGATATTTCTGGCTAATGTTTATAAAGCGTTATCTATTCCACGTGTGTGTGTGTGTGTGTATACATACATATAAAAAATATACGTTTATATGTTTATTTGATCTCTGTATACTTTGTAATGCATGTAGGATTTTGAGGGCAGGTGATGTGGTGATTGTAGTTTTACTAGTCTATAGTCTACATACATTATACGCAGGTATCTATCTAGATTTTGGTGGCGTTATGAATGCACCATGACCTGAGTAATAAGAGTGCTGCTGACTTTAACAAAAGAAGATTCTCTGTGACCGTTTTTCCACATGAGTCACTTGAAACCAGCTGGAGGCACGTAAAATGCAAAGCCTTTTTCTACAAGAGTTATAGTTATAGTTATAATAAGAGTGCCACTACTAGTAGTAGTACTGGCTCTGCTTTCTTTACGGCATTATGCTCCTACTATTCCGTCGCCGCTCTCCAGTTAACTCATCCATCCGTGCGTTGTTCGTTCTACTACCTAAACACACACACACACACATTTTCCCTCTCTTTCCATGTCCCTCTCTCTCTCTCTCTCACCGTTTCCGTATTTTTGTATATTTTTTGCAAGAAAATAACTGATATGGAATCCCTATGAAACCTTCATGAAAGTGGTATAGGTTTGTAGTAGTAGTAGTAGCTTGCAGAGCTGTACAGTTCCTCCAGCTCTCTACTCATTTTCTCGTCCATGTCGTCGTTTCCTTTTTTCTACCCTGTCTCTCTCTCTCTCTCTCTCTTTCCCGTAACACTTTGAAAGAACGGTAATAGGATGAAAATCCTCTGTGCTTTTTCACCTTCCCAGATATTTAATTGCTTCATTCATCACAATCAAAACTACTTGGTTGCTTCCGCATCAAACCTCTCTTGTTTGAAATTGTTCTAATAGCTGGGGTATTAGCAAGCAAAAAAAGTAAAAGTGATGTTAGCTCGGTGTCATCGTCCTGTGGTACTCCCTCCCTCTCTCTCTCTCTCTCTCTCTCTCAAACAAGGTATGTTGCAGTAGTCCTCATATAACAGTGGTAATGATAGTCGTTTTTACTACTACCACCTTCACAACCAGAGTAGTAGCATATAGTAATGGTTGTAATGATAATAATAAAAAGTACTCGTTCCCTTTTTTCTTTTTCCTATTCCTACTCTCCATTCTTATAGCCCACACGTTTCTCTCTCTCTCCCCCTCTCTCTGCTCTGCTCTTCTTATAAAATATTCGTTCCTCCCCCGTTCTCCTTTAAACAAATGTACTTTTAAATACCTGCCACCGCCGCCACTGCCGACGCCGTCGGAATCGTACAACTATAATAATGATCATAATAGTAATAAAAATAATAATAATAGTAACAATAATTAGAATAGATAGCTAGTCACAAGTGGCATGTCTTTTTTTAAAGCTTTTACTCGCTTCGTATTACATAAAACAAAGGCAGGTATATGCTGAGGAGGGAAAAAAACGAAGGAAGGGGAAATGTTGTGTAAGACACAAAGAGCAGCAGAGGAAGGAGGTGAAATAAGAATTGTTTATTTTTCACTTTTAAATGGATAAATAAATGTATTGCGTAGGTATTTACGCTAAATAATCGCCGTGAAATAGTCTGTAGAAAAGAATTACACGAGAACAATGGACAATTATAAAGGAATAATCAGCAGTTTACTGTAATGAAATAACCCGTCGGCGGCACCCCCGACACAGGTACAAGTTTATATCGACGCCATATATGTAGAACCACAAAAAAACACTACGCTAACAAAACAGAAAAATTAAAGAACAAGCACAGGAACAATGCATATAAATATATTTGTTTAACATTATATTTTTCATTTCTCTCTCTCTCTGTTCACCTTAAATATTTACTCCTTTAACACGGAAATTACTTTTGTCCCGCGAGAGGAAGGACTATAAATTTAAAAAAAGGGGAAAAGAAACTCGCTACTCAAGTGAACGTGCTAACACATTTAGTAGTACAAAATAGTATCAGCAGCAGCATGTAAATTTTTTGTATGCTTTTCATTTTCATGCATTCACTATTTATTTATTTGCCGTCTTTAATTATCTTTCATCATGCTAGCATTACACATATTATATTTTTGCAAATGAATGCAAAAAAATAGTATCCGTTTCCAAGTAAACTTGATTTTTTTTCTTCTTCCTTTGTTTGTACATACATTTGTGTGTGGGGCAGAGACCAGCTGTGCTACTTTTTTCGTCATTGTTTCCAGCGCACCCCGTCCACGTCTGTGGGATTTCACCAGTTATAGTCTTATTATTATTATTATTATTATTACTAAGTATTTTTTGGCCTCCTAAAACTATTTGTTTACTGGCCAATTTGTCTTTTTCTCCAACTGTGATATCAGGACAATTTATCTCCTGTCTCTGCCGACAACAGATGTAAAAAGTGTCTACAAAACTGGGCTGTTCTAAAGTCCGCCGGTCGTCCAAGTCAAGTCAACAGAGAGAAAAGCGGGAATTACATGCATGTATATATATTTGTTAAATAGTATTAGCAGCAGTAGTCTTGCACTTTTGTTTGTTCGCATTTTTAGAGAAAGCCCGCCCGTTGAGCTAGAGAAAGAAATACTCTATGACAATGAATGTATGCATGCATGCATATATATATGTGTGTGTTTGTTATTGTGAGAGCTGTGATGCGTAAGCAAATTGCCTATATATTTTTTTTGTGTGTGCGTGCGTGCGTGTGTTTGTGTGTTATACCTTCCTTTTCGTATTCGTTTTACTTACCCACTAAATCCTATCAAAACAACTCAACACTTTACTTTAAATGCGTTTTTTTATACGTTGGACAGATAAAATCCTTCATGCGTACACTCCGCTCTATTTACTTGCATAGCAAAAATAAATGTAAAAATGGGAATACTTCCCATTCTCTGTAATATGCTGCATATACGCAACTATTTTTAGAAGCAGACTACCTAATTAATAAATAATTAAACAGGTAATAATAGTGCGGAATAGGAGATACAGGACAGCCTTTTCCAACCATTTTATTGCATTCAACATAAAAAACATACGTAGGTAATAATAATGTTATGTGGCAGCAGTGTACGTACAAGAGAAACAGTACAACTCCAGAAAAAAATAGAATGCATGAAGTAAAAAAAAGGTAGTTCAAATGAATAATTTAAGATAGCCTTTTCAGCTTAAACAAAGAAGGGCAAACCAAGTTCGTAATAATAATAATAATAATATTGACTAGAGTAAAGAGAGGATGATGATGATGATGATGATGATGATGTTGTTTTTTCTTTTGAGTAGAGTAGAGATTGGAAAATAGTGTTTCGTGGGATTGTATGACTATTGATTTTCTTTTCTTGATGCTTTTTTTTCGTAGAATGAAAAAAACGGACCAAGAACACTACAGCAGCAGCAGCAGCAGCAGAAGCCATACAAAAACTTGTTTAAAAATTGAATTAAATAATCAAGTTCCGTGTTTTTTTGTTGTTGTGTTTTTTGTGGAAGTTGGGCATGTATAGCTTAAATGTAACAAATGCACTGTTTACACACACACAAAGCATTTGTAAATGTAGTAGAACGTACACACACACAAGAGTTAAATTTTAAAAAGGAGGACAAACATCAACCTAAACATTAAATATTTTTTCTTCTTTTCTTTACAGTAAGTAAGGTAAAGGAGGAACGGCTTAATTACAACTTTCATGTGAAATACGATTTAGCACATGGAAAAGCGTGATTACCTGTATAAACACACATAATATGGTATAAATACATACATACATACATACATATATGTAATATATATATATATATACCGAATTCTTTTCTACATGCAAACAAAAAATATGTATAATAGGTATGTATAATACATATATGTATTATATATGGTACATATATTCTGTTCGGCCTCGTCTGGAATTTTTTTTCTCCTACGTTTTTGCCATGTGCTTTGATGAAATAAATATTATGCGCGATCGATCTCAACACGAAGAAGACGAACAAGAAGAATGAATAAAAGGTGAAAGTGGGTAGCCTATACGTTCCTTGGAAGTTGCAGGTAAGTAAGTTATATTTAATAAGTGAGTACCTACCTCACAGGGTTGAGTTTGTTTGCCCTATGTTGATGGTCTCCAATGTGGCCTGGGCTCTCTCTCTCTCGCTTTCTCTCTCTCTCTCTCTCTCATTCTTTTTTTACTATGTAGGCTGGGATCGGGAACGCCTTTACAAAATCTCTCCACACACATTAATGCCGAGGCAAGTAAGAAAAAGGAGACCATGAACAAGAGCAAAAGAAGAAGAAGAAGTAGAAAAAATAGTGTACATACATAACTTAGCAAAAGAGGCGTTACACATACACTTGTACCGTGACACGGTCATGTTGTAAGATTTTTGCCAAGACGGAAAAAACCATATTAGCGCTTTATAGTGTAAATATATCGAAGCCAAAGTGTACCATCAAAAGATTATTGCGTGATGAACGAAAATACTGTGAGAGAGAGAGAGAGAAGTAGGAGAACATATGAAGGAAGAATACGGTCAAGTAAAAATGCACACGCACACACAAAAAATACAAAAGAGAGTGAGAGAACAAACAAAATACATATTTTTCTTCTCAAAACATTATTTTTTTTTCGCACAGTTTTTTTTTTCTTGTTGTGACCATCGTCATCATGATCGTCTTTTTTGTTCATTTGAAGAACTGTATAAAAAAAGCGTGTTTATAATATGTACACCGACGACGACGCCACGTTAGCAAAATACCAAACAAAAAATAATAGTGTGGATACAGTTCAGTAGCATACACAATGCATATTTTGTAAATAAAGTATACACATTAAGAAGTGCAAATAAGTAATACAACTGGTCATAAGAATGACGTATGTCTATGACTTTTTAAAAAAAGAAGCATTTCGTGCTATATTTTTGGGGGGTTTTCTCCTGAGGCATCAATAAGAAAATGAGAAATATATTATACTCATGTATACACACAAACATATACATATTTATATGCCGCAAGTATGAACATTACTGGTGTATAAACATTATTTATACACCTACATCAAATGTTGGAATGATTCTTTGCGTTTCTTAGTTTGCACTGTTTTATATGATGCTTTCTCTTTCAAACTAAGTGTTCCCACTTTTCTTTCAATAGTACATGCACACAAAAAAAGATGCGTGAGTGAACCAATCAAAAATGAGAATTGCTGCTGCTGCTGCTGCTGATGATGATGATCAAGACTTTCTCTCTTCTTTTCCTATTTTTTTTTGTTGCACGTCATGTTGTTGTTTTTTATACTCCCGCTTCTCTTTACACACCTTTTTTTTTTTTTAAATAGAAACTGTGTTGTGCAGTTCTACAAATTTTTTTTTGTTGTATTCAATTGCTCTAGAATTTTCTATCCTATTAATTTCTTATCGATTTGTTGTGACGTAACTTTAAAAAATATACACAAAAATCCCACAACCGCGCAATTTGCACTTTGAGAACAAAAAAATGGAATTGTCTTTTTTTGTGTGAATGTTTTACCCCATGCGTAGTTGTAGAGCTGCTTACTGTAAGAGATGATGATGATGGTCATTTTGGTGTTAACCTTTTTTTTAAATTTATTCCGCGCACTAAATTACAACTGAATATAAGAGCATAATATTAATGCACAATTTCATCGATATTATAATGGTGTTGAGTGGATTTTCACAGTTGGATGCTTTGATAGTGGTGACGGCGTTGGTGTGTGTGGTGGTCGTTGTCGTTTCCTAGGTATTTCTATAGTTGCTATATTTATATTGATAATGGGAAAATAGGTACACATGTGCATAGGTAAAATGTGTGGTAGTTATGCATGCATATATAAGTTTATGCATTCTAAGTAATAGCTTGCAGTTTGCTGTATATTTATAAATGGACCAATAAGACAGGTATTTACTAACTTAAATAATACTAACAAAACGATTGAGTAAACTAGTGCATTATTTTGTTGAAAATAACATGCAATATGTATGTAGGTATACCATATACACAGGCATCATGTGACGTAGGTTGCAACAACAACAAAAAATTGATATACGTAGGTTCATGAGAGCTATAGATCTATATAGGTATTTCATGTGTACATTACTTATGCACACTTTTACCAAATGGGTATATGCGTTGGAAAGTATATTGCAAAAAAAAACCCTTTGTTTCTAACATAAAATATTTCTAATTTGGGTGTATACAGTGTATAGTAGTTTTTTTTTTGGTAATTGCAACATGCTAGTAAAATGCTTAGAAGAAATGAGAAATAGTGAGAATGAGTGACTTGCTGATGTATATTTTTTTTTGTTAAAATTTCACTTGCTTTCATTTTTTTTTGTGTCTGGGTGTGTGCCGTGCTATGTGTTGGATGGAAGGGTATAGTATAACAAGAAGAAAAAAAAGGGTTGAAAAATGCTTTCACGTAATTGATGGTTGTCCGCTTTTGATAGCGTATTTGTTCTGAGCGGTCTGGCTTTCAATCAAATTACATGTGGCATATTTTCATACATAATTTATCCCTTCAATAAGATTTTTTTTCCTTCTTCTTCTACTTTTTCGTGAAGTTCTTCGTTTCGGTAAAGAAAGCAAAAATAAAATATGCAAGGAGTATAGTATAAAGTGAGAAGAAAAGGAAAAATAAATAAACATCAAACAAAGGAAGAAAAGCCTATTTGTATTTGTACTCACTACAAACAACCACACTAGCATAGGTAAATTCATATAGGTACGTGTTTTAAGTATATCTATTAGAAAGAGAGAGAGAGAGAGAGAGAGCGAAAAAAGTTTTGTTAATAGTTTTTCAATGGCTCAAATGACTGAAGTCTGTTATGAAATATGAATTTAGCATATTATTTTTATATACAAACCTTCCGGAAACTGGCTAGACAGGTAAATCAACACTAATAATAACTGTCAGATTATAATGGCAATGTATTGTTACAGAAAAAAACAACATGAACGACGAAAAAAGGAGAATAGAAAAAAAACCTGAAGATTTATTATTTTATTGCTGATTTCTTCGAGTATTATTATTTACGTCTCGTGGATAAGGAAAAGTGAAACAACCAGCGTTTTATCACCAACCAAGTCATCTACAAAGCAAAATCGGTGTTTTTTTTTACTGGTGATGTTGAAGTTGATGACTGCTCTTGTATTAGGGATTTTATTTTATGTATTTCATTTAATAGTAACCGGGTTTATTATAATTATAGTAGCAAATTTGAAATAAAAGTCCGCACTTATATCAGAGGAAATACGGTATGTATGTATCGGAAAAGTAAACAAAGTATAAAAAAAGATTTTTCATGATATTTTTTTTATTCCCGTTGTTTCTTGCTTGTCAAATAAATATAGAGAAATACATAAGTGCACGGGTTTTATTTACGGGAAAACATCAAATCAAACAAAGTATGTCAAATTCCTGAAATGCAATATTTGGGAACATTAAGTTTTTGTTTACAAATAATTGAATGGTAATCGTAATTGCAATCGAACAACGTTTGAAGAATGAGTGGCGACACAATCAATCAATCAATATTATGGGATATTTATGTATGCATGTATCAAATTGTAGATTATGTTTTGTTTTGTTTGCCTACCTTTCTCTGCCCCGCAGACACGCGGCACCACCTCCAAAATGGGATGGCATGCTGTGTGATTCATACACGAATCTCTGGCTTGAATACAGTTCATAATGGCTGAAGCAGTCTTTGTTTGGAAACCTGAAAAAAAAATCCAAGAAAAACAAAACATGTTAAATTTATATGTCATCATATGAAATAAAAATAACATTTGCATGGGTATATTTTAAATCCACTATAAAAAGCAATTGATCGCGATGGTAATGTGGCAGAGTAGGAAAAAGTGTCACATGTCACATGGGATGTAACCTTGTTTGTAAATAAGCTAAATACGAACAAACAAATAAATAAATAATTATAAAAATAATATCTTATGAAAGTAGTAAATCTTAAAATTCCTCTCAAATAGATTGTGCATTTAACCATTCATAATTTATAAATACACACATCCGCAAATGCACAAAAAAAGCACTTTTGTTATTTGTTGCCCGTGGACCTGCAAATATTTTATTTTGAACCTGACCTCAATTTCCACAATTCAGTTTTTGACCCAAAGGATTTTAACTTCATCTCCGTAACAACTTTTTTTTTTACTCTGTAGACACTATATATATATTATTCTTATAGAATTTTGTTAAAAGTAATAAAAAATATATAATGTGGTTGAAATGATGAAACCAAATTGGAACAAAGTAACAAAGTCCCAAAGCGTTGAGTAAAAAAAATTCGCTGCAGAGTTGAGCTTTTACTATAATATAGCTTTATCATAAAATTGGAAGCCCCCCTGGAATCATTTCACATCCTACAACTTTGTTTTCTTCTTATAATATTTTCTTTTCAAGCTGTACATACACACACACAGAGAGAGAGAGAGAGAGAGAGAGAGAGAGAGAAAGAGAGAGAGAGAGAGAGAGGTATACACATACTTGCATGCATGAAATTTTCTTGAGAAACCCTCCTATCTTCCCCTCACGAATCTAAAATTAATACACTGAGCATATCATATGATGATATAGGTGCAGCGTGCTTTTAATACTAAAAGCACGTCGCTCTATTTTCGAGGATGACAAAATGTACTTATTGTCCTTTTTTTATGTACTTTTACCCAGTAAACTCTTTTAGCATCCATGCACTACTACTGCAGCAAAAACCAAATTATTATTATTTTTTGTATGACCTTCAAATAAAAAAGAAGAAGAAAATACCACTTCAAAAGATCTTTATTGCTGCGTTGTTGTTCCTTTTTAATAAAATAAAAAAGGAAATGTAAACTGGAACAATAAGTCGAGCCTCATACTTCATGGTACATTCTTTCTTTTCTTTTTTACTGATAACCACAATTCAAAAAAAAAACATAGTAAAAAAAAAACAACCAAAAAAATTATAGGTAGATGGATGACCAAACTATATGCTAAACGAGAGAAAAAGTGTTTGGAAGTAGATGGGATTGAGATAATTCAAGCAACAATACAAACCAGCAGCTGGTCAGACCAGAGAGAAAAAGCGAGTTGTCCACGAAATTAAAGCCACCTTGTTAAATATATATTTTGCCATTATTGACTGTATATGTGCGCGATAAATCTAAACCAGCCGAGTAAAACCCGAAATATATAAATATATTCTCATTTCTTATCTTTTCACCAATGTTCAAGTTACATTTGGCCAAGAATGGAACGCATTTACAATCAAAATCCCTATTTACTATCCTGTCGTCATTCTTGTTTCACAATCAATCCACTAATCTATATATTTCTCCTTATCCTTTTGTCCTTCTTTTGCACACACCAGACAATATTTTTTTTTGTATCTTTACCACCATCAAACTCACTTAAAATACAAAGATAAGATACAATACATACATTGCATTTTATATTGGGAAAAAGAAAGGCATGATTATTATTTAAGAAAATAATAATACTACTCCGAGCAAAAAAAAAACAAATAAATGGCAAGCGTTTTTTTTATAACACAGAAAAGTTATACAAACCGCAAATGTAAGCATGGCACTACCAATGCATGTGTGTGTATTTACAGCATGTTATTTTTTGTACCAATCAAAAAGCAAGGTGAGAATTATAGTGACTGACTGCCTTTTGCTGCCTCTGTCGCTTTTGCTAGCCTCCAATAAAAGAAATAGTTTCTCCATTTATTTCTTTTTTTATACCTGTTTTAAAAACCACGGGAAAACCAAAGTCTAGGAATTCCTTTCTTTTTATTATTATTATTATTATTATTATTGTGTATATGTTATATGTGCGTGTGTATGTGTTAGTGGGTCCAACTAGCAAAATGTAAACAAACCATATGTTCCACTTTTTTTATTAGTCAAAATCCTTAGCCCTCTCTTTTTTTTCTACTTGTTTGTTTTCACCTAACTTATCTAACTAAACTGCACAGTTGTTTTACAAAAACAATTGGTAAATACGTTTATAAGGGGAAAACACACACACACACACGTTCTGGTTGTTGTTGTTGTTGTTGCTGTTCCTGTTGTTTTTTCGGATAAAATGCATGAACTTCAAATAAACTTACTTACACACTACATACCAAATACTCATGTACCTACATACACTACACACATTATACCGAGTTCAAGAAAAAACGTTAACTCTATTATACAATAATACAATAAAGAAACGCTTAAAAAAGGAAACAAAAAATAAAACATCCCGTTTTTATTGAGCAAGTGGAACTACTAAGTCCAAAAAACAGAGAGAAAATAAAGGAGTGTAAAATGGGTTGCAGGTAACCTCTGTCTCTCTGTCTTAAAATAATATATTATGTAACACCACCACCTATTTCACACACCAAACAAGAATGATTTTTATATATAGCAAAATTTATATATATATATAGCATCTCATCTTATATATAGCACTTCTTCAGTATTTTTTTTAAAGTTACAAAAAAAAGATTGAGAAGAAGACGAATAATAATACTTTTTTTCTCTCTCTCTATCTTACTTCTTTCTTTCTTGCAGAATAAAAAAATGGTCTCGATTTACACAAGGTTAACAAAGAGAGAGTAAAGGAGAGTGGTGTATGTTTGTATGTGTGTACACACCCCAAAAAATTCAAACTAAAAAGGTAAGTACACAGGACAAAAAAAAATAGATAAAGAAATGGGACAAAAGAAGAAGAAGGTGGTGGTGTTGACTATGATGCTGCTGAGTCAAGGGTACACATGGATAGAGAAGAAGAGAAAAAAAGTAAAGTAGGAATAAAGGTAAGAAAATGGGCACACATTCATTTCTCTCTCTCTCTCTCCAGTATACAAAAAAAAGTAACTCTTTTCCTTCCTTTTATTTGCCCAACAGGCTCTTGGATTGGAGAAATGTGTGTATTTTTTTTTCTACTGCTTTTTTTGTATGCTCTGTATTATGGCTTTAGTTACTACTGATGTTGGATGAAAACGTTGTACCTTGTACCCATTCACACCAGCCATAAATTTTCTTAACGGCATAGGGAGGACTTATGCGATCTTCTGGAGAGAGAGAGTAGCATGAATAAGATGAAGTGACGGAGTTGCTGCTGCTGCTACTACTACTACTGCGAATGCCATTTTTTCTAGTACGGTTTTACACACATAACAATTTTCTACACCAAGACCTCTGCTTACTTACTTTTATATGTAAGTAAGTATGAATGTGTGTGTGTGTGCATCAAGCAGGTTTACGACTCAACTTCACCAAGAGGTTAATCAGACGGAAGTTTCTTTCAGGCAATCTTTTTTCAAACGAACGATCATCCTTTTTTAACAATATTATAAGAAGAAGAAGCTGCTTTTTTTTATTTCCTCCTGACTCAGGTCGACCTCGTTTGCCCCTTATTCTTAAGCGAATCACTTGAACAAGAAGAAGAAGGGGATTTTTTTCGTCTATAAGAAAGAATGGTAAGACCCTGCTAGCATGCAAAAATATACATACGTCTTGAAAAACGTAAGTATTCATGACTTTGTGTCGTTGTTGTACTTGTCTTGTTGAGAGTTGAAGAGGAAAGAAGAAGAAGAAGAAGAAAAAGTTTTTTTATTGTGTTCCACTATCAACTATTTCAAGTGATAAAAAAAGAGAGAAAGAGAGAGAGAGAGAGAAGTAGAAAGAAGGGAAAAAATAACAGAAGATAAGATTTGGCGGAAGCAAGTTATAGAGGACGAGTGAGAAAAAAATATGGGATAAAAAATTGAGAATTGCCATTTATTACTTTCTTTTCCGTGACGCCCATGACCATGCAAAAAATAGGATGGTTTGATTAACTGTTGATGATGTATAAAAAAACGAAGAGGAAAATCCTTCTATACTTGAAACAATTAATGCTACAATTTCGGATACTATATTACTCCTCTAACTTTTTTTTATAGAGACACATTATGTAGATTTTATTGACTGTAAAAAAGGTCGTCCTCTTTGTGAACGTATCATCATCATACCTTTTTAAGTACGCAGCAGTATGTACTTCTTTACCACCGACGAAGAAAACTTGGGATGATACAAAGAAGGGGAAGAATGGTCTTGAAAATTGTAAATAAATCGTTACAATGATCTTCATCATTATTATTATCATGCTGCTATTCCCCTCTCTCGTCATAATCTTTACAAGAGAAGAGGAGGAGGAGAGAGAGAGGAAATGTTTTTCAGGTAAAAACACTGGCACAGTTGGTGCCATATGGTCGAGATTTTATCCCATTAATAATTTTGAGCTCAAGCAAACAAGCTTTTTGTTATTGCTAGGAAGATGGAGAAAGAGGAAGAGAGCGAGAGAGTAGGGATGTTTTTACTCAAAAGTGCACAAGAATAAGGAGTTTAGCACTCCATCATCATCATCCGGTTTTGAAGTTGCTCTTTTATACCTACACACACACAACCTCCAATAATATAATAATAAGCAGATTCATTGGAGAACCCGTAGGAAAACTAATAGCCCAAATTTTGTAATGGTTATTATAGGTGGATATTATATTTATATGCATAAAGTGTGCTTGGCATGATGATGATGATGATGATGATGATGATGTTGGTAAAAGGAAAATGGAAATGATGTTGGTGGTGGTGGCGCGTAAGGAATTCCCAAGTTTGAGTTGGAGAACACAAATTTCCCAACTTTTTGGAAAGACGTATCAGATATCCATCTGGAGGATTACACTGTCATTAGAAACATTTAGAAATAAGGAAAATATTATATTATGATCATCATCATCGTCATAATCATGAGTTTGTTTGATAGCTTTGCAAAGAGAGAGAGAGAGAGAGAAAGAGAGAGTTAGCTTACGACTATCTTGTATACAAGTAGCGTAATAATGCTACTACGCTGCTCTGAAGATGGAATATAAAGCATGTCATAGTTAAACACGTTCAAATGTCACTTAAGCAGAACAGCCGTAGAAAATGTGGTGGTGGAAGAATATGCGAGCGAAAGAGAGAGAGGGAGAGAGAAAGAGAGATGGGTACTTAAATTTATGCATCTTCGTCAGCAGAGGAAGCAGCAGTATTGGTGGTGGTGGTAGTAGTGCATAGTAGCCTCGTTTTCCCTTTTGCTCATCTGTAATTTCATGTAGACTAAATTAGGCAATAACTCTAGGAGAATTTAAACACGTAGTGTTGGAGGAAAGATAGATGCCATTAGTTTATGTGATAAACTGGGAAAAAAAGCGGTAAGCTGTTGGAGACTTGCCAATGAACACCTGGAGTACTTACAACACACACACACACAAGAAGAAGAAGAAGAAGAACACACAACAGAGAGAGATGAGCAGTGAGCTGCTCTTGCAAACCAATACTATTTTCCTTTTACATATACATATACATATTGAAAATATATGTACATAAATTCATTTGTATCCATATAGTACGGATATATTGTAAGTATATTATATGCTCTGCTGCCCTACTTGTATGCCGTGCATGTAGGGAGTTGGATAGATAACTTTTGCTTCTTTTTACAAGATACCTTTTTAGTGTGTTAGCGTAAAATGGTGAGGAGGAAGAAGACTATGAAAATGATAATACAAGAAGAACAAGTACAAGCAACGGAGGTGGGCTGCTTCTGGTGGAAGGAGAGTACATGCTATACACACGCTTTTGCTGGCCTGTTTCATTTTATATTTTTGGGTAGAACTCTCTCTCTCTCTCTTGCCTTGTCTCACCAGCCGTGTCAGCATTCAGTAGCAGAAAAACGAGAAGAGAGAGCCAGGAGCAGTAGTACTAGTAGTAGCGATGTTGACTGTGGTATGCTATGTGGTGGTTATCATAGTGAAAAGCAAGAATATTATCAGGATGGATAAAACAGAAACACATTGTGATACATATACCATAATATATGTATGAGCATACATCTATAAAACTGGATAGATATATTACATAATTGTAGAGAGACTGATGCCGCTCCACTAATGTCGCTCTTTTTCATGGATACTTGTAGAGGTGGTGGTGGTGAGTATATACATGCATGTATGTGTCTGTGTGTATCTATCTTTCATAGAAATTTTCTGGTGTGCGGCTTTTCCTGTTGTCAACGAAGGAGGAAGGTGGGATGAAGTTGCAGAACCCTTAATACGTCAGTTAAATGACAAGATACGGATGATAAAAGCTGTTCCATGTTCAAATTTAAGACCAAATTTTGTGGAAGCCAGGCTAGTTGTTACCCATTTCACCTCTCTCTCTCTCTCTCTCTCTCTCTCTCTCTTGTGTCTTTCCCTACCACTCATACACATGCACTGCGCTTACTTCTATAGCTTTCGTACAATGAAAAAGTTACAACTTGTCCCAATATATATGTATCCACCTTTATATATATATATTTGTATGTATAACAACTACACCTTATGAACATCAACTTTCAAAACATCTCGTCCACCACCACTATATCATATCATCCTCTCTCTCTCTCTCTATCCTTCTTCCCTTCTTCCAACCAATTTCCATCCAAAACTCTGTATTTATATATTTTCCCACTCTCTTTTTTTTCTTCGTATATTTGCTTCTTACACATACACACACATACACCAATATGCTCGCATGGATAGATATTGCTTACAAGAAAAAATAAGGAAGAATATGATATAGGAATGGTTTTAGCAGAATGCCAACCAATAATACAAGAGGATATATAATATGTGTTTGTGTGTGGTGTATATCCACCATATATACATACATACGTTCGTAGTAGTAGTACTTTTTTTCGCCAATATAAATTTATAGCAGCAGCAAAATGTAGTAGTATTTTGACTTTGCTGAAACTGCTATATATAGCTTTTTTATATTATTACCTATACCCCCACACTGCTCTGCTTTCTTTCCATCCAATTTCATTTCCCATGTTGCTGCTACACACACACACCTACACACACAGATCTGTAGTATCTGTAGTAGTTGCTGCACTTGCAAATAAAAATGGTAATGGGCTTGCTTAGTACTCAAC
The DNA here is from genome assembly GCA_027744095.1 of Zhuqinia jingwanae. NCBI lineage: Eukaryota > Metazoa > Arthropoda > Collembola > Entomobryomorpha > Paronellidae > Zhuqinia > Zhuqinia jingwanae. The sequence goes on along the minus strand of JAHZNC010000628.1, from coordinate 37,354 downwards.
TTAAATCGATGACTTTCACTAAAAAAACTGGCTACACTAAAATCATCCTTGTTTGTGGTGGAGGTACATTATATGTATGTATATACGCGTACCTATAGTATAAGTAATATACCACCAGCATCTAAATATACCTAGCTCTAAAAATATCTCATGTATGTACTTGGTATATACATAATACGTAAGTATATATAAGCGATATAATATATGCACTTTACTATGTGCCTGCCAAAAAAATAAAAATTGGTTGGGCTGCTGCTGCTGCTGCTGCTGGTAGATTGGCTTGAGTAAGGAAATATTTATATAATAAAAAATTTATTTATGTATTAATGTAGTATGTATTTCACGTACTCAGCTTGAGTCTTCTCGCCACTAAAATAAATACAAAGCAACAAAGAGTCTCCTCTCTCTCTCTCTAAAACAAATATGTATTTATATAAATAAAAACATATAACATACCTACATACTTTTTCGTTTTTTTTAAAGCAACCCTTGGTCTTTATGACAATTTTCTTTCCTTTTAACTTTTAGCTAAAGAATGAGCAGAGTATGTAGTGAAAGCAGAGGAAGTAGGAAGGAAGTAGTAAAAAAGATATCTTCTTTTATATGAATGAATGAATGGAAAGCAGGAAAAAACGAAGATAAACTACACAATGTTTACCAAATGATTGAAGGAATAATATAATATATATATGCTTGAGTACGTAAAAAAAGAGAAACTGGAGAAAGAGAGAGAGATGTAAGTAAAGTAAGTGGCAATTTCTTTTTCCTTTTTTTGCCCCTGCTATTTATCGGAAGCCCGCAAAAAAAGTCAGTAGCAGTAGTAGTAGTAAAAACACCCGATATTTTTCAAAGTAACGAGGCCGCATTTTACAAAAAAAATGACTTTTTTCCGTTTGCATAAATATCTTCTTTTTTTTCGTTAAGGAATGTGCGAGCTATGTAGTGGACATTTATGTAAGTACATATATAAAAAACATTATGCGCTATTATTACAACCACTTCTCTACTTTTGTACACCGTTTTAGTGTGGAACTATTTTGGTTTTGCTTTTGTTGCGTGCATGCATAAATTTTTTTTATTTCTATTTTCAACAGGGAAAAAAGATTTGTCCATTGTGTGGATACCTACACTATTCATTGAACTTTTTTCTTTTATTTTCATGGGTGTGAATTTTCAAAGTGAGTACAAACTTGAGTCACCTGTCAATCTTCTTTTGAATTTGTTTGTTATTTTTTTTCTAAACATTTCAAAAAAATATATAAAATTTATTTTAACTTTTGTTGCTACCTTTTAGCCTAGTTTTTATTTTCGCATAAAATGTAAGAAAGAATGGGTGCACATATTTCTTTCAGAAGGAGTAAAGAAGTATGTTAAGTGAGTTGACGAAAGAGAAGAAAAAACACAACTTGGGTGCAAAGGAAGTTAATAGTAAAAAAAATAAAGCTTTTTCTCAACTTTGGAGTACAATGCAAGTAGGTACAATACATTGTATACAAAATCTTTTGACACGATCACCAGATCAAAGTACACTCTATGTGTAAGGATAGCCAATTCATTGAGAAAAAAAATTCTTCCTCCTTTTTATGTCCTTTTTTTCTTCTCTCTCTCTCTCTCTTTCTTTTCTTGTCTTTTTTATGTCCATTTTTTATATGGCGAGAAAACGCAGAAGAAGCTGAAAAAGAACAAAATACTAAAGTATTGACAAAAAAAGAGAGAAAAGCCTATCGGATCTATTTTGATTTGAGTGTGTAATGCGCACATATTCCGATTTGAACGGCTCAGCATCTTTTCCTTTCTGATTTTTTTTTCTTTCTGGGAACAAAAAAAAATTCTACCTTTTTTTGCAAAGGAAAAAAACAAAGTAAGGGAAAGTGAAACTGGACGATCTATCTGATTACTTACAACACTCAGTCAGCCAGAAGAACAAGTCAGTCAAGTCATCCTATATATATATATATATATATATTGTTGGAGGCACGCAGAAGGTTTTTAAAAGGAAGGAATGTAAGAAGTACAAGAGATTTGTGAGTAAAATAACACAAGTTGTGCTCTCTTACTAGCACTATCACTACTTGTACCATGAATATTACTACTGCTGCCACTGCTTCTACTATCCCAATTCAACTACCAAGGGATATTATGTAATGCAGCAGCAAGTATTACAGAGAGAAGAGAAAAAGGATTACTCACTGCGAGAAAGAGAGTGAGTGAAAGTAAGCAGGGGAGACAGAGGGTTTCCTCAGTTTATGTCCTTAATGATGATAAAACGTACAGTAAGGAAAGTACACCAAAGCAGAAAAAAAATATGTAGCTACGTGTGTATATGTATATATTTGTATGCATGTACTACTACGCACCCCCATCTCCCAACAATTTTATCCCAATGTCCCAAGAAAGGAAAAAGAAACCAGAGGAGAAAAAAAATCATGTAACACTACTGATGTGATATGTAACGACTTAAAGTGTTTGCTAAGTTACGCCGCCATGTATTACCATTTATTCTAAAGTCTTTCTTTCCCTCTACACACACACACATATCCACATCCACACATGCATGCATGAATGCGTAGAGAGAGAGAGAGAGAAAAAAAAATTCTAAAAAAAAAGATACAAAAGTAGAGAAATGGTACAAAAGGATTGCTCGTTTCTTAGACGAGATGGCTTTATTATTATATTTTTTTTAGCCTGAATTGTTGTACAGCTCTACAATTTCTTCTACTTGACTTGCGAGCATATATGTATGTGTTATGTAATACCATGATGGGATGATGCTGTTGCTTCTTCTACTTCTTTTTCTGGGACTGTTTTACTGATAGTGATAGTAGTTTTGCTCTATATTCACCGCTGAATGAGAAACAAGATGGTAAGATGGATAGATTGTGTAAGACTCTCCTCTCTCTCTCTTTCTTTCTGATGTATACTTTTACACGACGGATGAAAAAAAAACATGGTGCATTCATTCTATTCTTCTTTTACTACTTGCTTTTAGGGCGTTTGAATGTGGGAGCATGACACAGTCTTTCGGAAATCCACTCAATCCTTTATTGTATCATCTGCCTTGTACCTCAAACCATCGCTAGCTCTCTTTTTTCCACTACGACACTCTCTCTCAATTCTTTATTCGTCTTCTTCTGGTGTCCCCTTCTGGTGGTAGTAGTTGTAGTAGTGAAGGATACTACATTGACTGACTGACTGACTGACTGGATGTGTGATACACTGCTGGTGCTGCTGGCCCTGTTGCTGATCATGATGAAGAAGAAGAAGAAGAAGAAGACATCAGCTCTAATTTTTTGCTCAATTTCAATTCTTAAAATTTTCAAGGAAAGATACAAGATTGTGCTAAATTGATACTAATCTTTAATTAGTACGTATAATTACATATTGTCAAAAAACATTTGTTTCTATAATGATAAGCAATAAATATGTGTTTATTTTGTAGCATATTTCCTGTAATCATTAAAAAAAATTTGTGTACTAATTTTGTATCTACTTTTTGGATCTACTCTTTTTATGCAGCATGATAAACAAGCAAAGTAGTACACTCATAAAGTTGACTAAACACACATGTAACAAAATGTGTACATAAATAGCAGTAAAAATATATTATCGAACAAAGTATGCAGAAAAGAGAGAGAGAGACGTAATAATCCCTTTCATCCGTGCAAATCACAACGATCAATGGGCCCTTTTCACAAACTTCTTATGCATCGTCACGCTTTTACTATAATCACAATCGCAACAAAAGGAACAAACAACAACAACAAAAACAGCAGCAATTTCGTATATATTGTGTATACATATATTCATATGCATAAATACATATTATGTGTGTGTGAAATTTTTTTTTTGTTTGCAAATCCATGTTGACACCTTTTACGGCCGTTTATCCTTTTTAATAGGAGACTGGAATCTACTGATACAAAACACAACGAATGAAGCATGCATAAAGTGCACAGACAAGAGTACAACATATTATATATATGTATGTCTGCATATATACGTAGTAGTGAAATCATCAACAACAAGAACAGGAACAAGAACACCATGAAACTCACTACTACTACTACTCCCCGTTTTGTTCAACACTTGATCTCGTGATTTTACCCTAGATTTAACGCGACTTTTATGTCCCTTTCTCATATTATCTACAAGTTTATGTTTATTGAGCTGTAAAATATCAGAGCCATTCAACTGAGATTCTTGACTTGCCCTTTTTTTTACTCCATTTATTTATAAAGTTTATATATGTGCATGTGTAGTACATGTACATAACCCATAATGATATGTATGTATGTATGTATATCGACATCAAATGCAAAACACCATTTTCTTTGTCAATTTATATATGTACATATTATTATTGTTTACTTTACACAGTAGACAATTTGTATTTAAAATGACACTTTTTCTCAAAAGGAAAACAACATTTTCTTTTCTTCTTCTCCAGCTTGATTAGTTATGCAAATATGTATATTATTTATGTAGATATATATATACATGCATACATGCCAATGACAGTGTACATTTGAAATAGGTGTAGTAGTTGAGTAGGGACACACAAATTCATACAATATTTGTGTACCTCCACACCCATTCATTAATACTCAAGGACCCCTTCATAAAATACAGTATTATTGAAACTTCTACGGCTGCATTTCTCAACTTTACTCTTGCCTTTAATTTCTTGTAATAATAAAGAATCAAAACGTGACATTTTCACAAAATCTCTCAGCTAGTGTCCATTATTTTTACCAATAAAATCTCTGAAAATGAATTGTATGGAGACTGTATACAAAAAATAAAATAATTGCAGCCTGAATTTATTTTTAAAACGTGTCAGAATACCATAACCATTCAAATTATTGCCAGCATGATTTTAATTTTCATCTTCTACAAACATGTGACACGTGATGATTTGGCTGAGCACGACTTTTCCAAAATATATTTAAAAAAATCTTGACGGAAATGAATGTGTAAAAAAAGGAAAAAGCATATACTAAAAAACATCCATGAAATCTTATCTGGATTTTGTATGTGAACTGTATGTACTACTACTATAGTAGTTACTATACATAATCAGATCACTGTTATAAAACGGCGTGGACGATAAACAGACTTTTTTTAAAAGTCTTACCACCACCACCACAACAACAACAACAACAGTTGTTATAATCAAGTAAGTCAACCGCAAAGACAAAGAACAGAAAATCTCGTACATTTTTTCACGCCTTGCCAAAAAAAAAATACCAAGGAACTTGTATATAAAGTTGATTTTTTTCTACTATGTTTTTATTAAGAGCAGTAATAGTGTATATTACGTAGTCTAGTAGTAAAGGAAATAGCGTGAAATAAACGAAACAATATAATGATAATAATATGAATAGGATCGTCGTAACGGGGAAATAAAAGTATTATCGTTTGGGAGAAATGACATGATGATGATGCGGTATAGTTAGTTTAATACTAGCAGCATTTTATATACCATGGCATATTAACTACATGTATTACGCTTATTTTAGGGGAAAGATCCAACTTAACACTTTTTTTCTCCTTCTTTCTCTCCTACTTTCTCCAAACAGCATTTTTTTTGGTTGGTAGTAATGTAGCAGTAAAATGTATAGCGTGACGCTTACATACTTTAACAGACACAGACACACACACACAAAATGATGATACTCATTCCTTATTTTCCTGATTCACTTCATTCTCATAGTCGTCGTCGGCGTCGTCCTCCTCCTCCTCATCATCATCATCACAAAAGCATTGTAGCCCACACAACCACTACTACCAAAAAAAATAGAATCGCCTTGTTCTTATTCCTCATATACTTTACTAGTCTTCTTGTGTAAACCTGATTTTTCTTCTTCTTTTTTTTCTTTTTTTTTGTTGGGGGAGAAGGGGGTTGGTTTTTTTTTGTGAGAAGGTCTACTGTGTGTAGTATGTATATTGCCAACAAAATGTGTATTATGGGCTTTTGTGCATTGTTGTACTTTTTATGAGTTTGCAAAGGCACTTTTCACAGCCATTTCCACAAACATTATTTCAACATTAACATTTATGAAGTCTATTTGGCCTGTCTCTTCCTCTTTATTTCTCTCTCTCTCTCTTTTGTTAGGCTAGTATATATCGTGGAGGGAATGTGAGTTTACTAATGCAACTTTATTATTATAAAGTATAGCAGTATATAAGCATCATGTCTGTTTGTCCATCTTCTTTTGTTCCCCATCATAATATCCAAGTGTGTGTGTGTGTGTGTGTGTCTTTCTGTCTACCACTGTTTTTTTTATATCATGTTTCGTCTAAGGCTTTGCATGTGTTTTAAAAATAGGGAGGATTTATGCTTGTTCTACTACTACTACTACTACTACACACACACATCAACTTATTTGCAAACAAGCNACACACACATCAACTTATTTGCAAACAAGCTATAAAATTGTTTTTATTCGCAAAGTAGTAGAAGGAGAATATCTTTTTAGCAGCATAGCAGCAAAATCATTTAATAGCATGAACCACCACCACCATCATCACACATGTATATACAGTTGACTTGTATGCATATGTCAATTTATTAATATTACTTCCGAATGTCCGTATTTTTAGGGCTGTACATCCGTGAAAAAAGTGTGTGTGTGTGTGTGTGTGTATGTGTGGGCATGCATGATATAATAATTTGCTGCCAAATTGGATAGGATTTGACACTATCAACGTTATAAAAAAAAGTGGAGCAAACTTGCAATCAGATTATTACGACCACCACTTTTGATGGTGATGGTGATAATGATGATATTTTTTGTTGCCTTTTCGGTTTTGTGTGGGGGTCTTTCACCGGAAAACAGGTGCAGCCGAGTGGCATAAATTATTGTAATTGTGAAAATTCATGTGCATATAAATATGTTAATTCTATTTTGGTACATGCCATCATCATAGCTAACAAATAACTCATGAACCAAAAAAAAAGTTTATAACCTTGTTTGTGTGTATTATGTTGTATTGCATAATAGAAACAAAAATTTGTTAGCTTGGATAAACCATATAACATATTTTTTATTGTACAATGCAATGCATAAAAAAGTATAAACTTTATAGTAGTCTGTGTGTTGCAACTGCGTTTGGAAGTTGACAACCATTTGTATATGTTATAGATTTAAACAAAAAAATAAAATAGTACAAATTATTATTTTTCTGTACAATTCTGTCAATATGCAGAAGCATGTGTGGGGGTGTATTGGTATTAGGTTGTTGGGAACTAACATGTCGGTGGAAATTGCATCTTTCCTCTTGTTTTTTTGTTTTTTTTTGTGGTCGGTGACTTGGAAGGAATGGAATGCACTGACATTATTAGTATTATTATGATTATGAGTATTGCGCCTGAAATGATTATTACTACTACACTGCCATGTTGTCAATGGGGAGCTATTGTTGTGCTCCAGATGTGCTACTCATGAGTACCATGCTTCTCTCTTTCTTTCTTTTTTGTTTGTTTGTGTACTGTTGTTCAACTTGTCATTACTGCTGCCATTTCTCTAAAAAGGAGAAAATGGACCAGAGAGAGAGAGAGAGAGAATAGGGAGCCCATTTTCATCTCTGTTTCCTTTTCATCCAACAACATCCCTTGTTGTCATGCTCTGTTGCTTGTTCTGTAGCTGACATCCCTATTACGACCACTGGGAACATGGAGTGAGTGCAATAATATTATGCTTTTATGCAAGCATAACAATAATAATAATAAGGTAGCAATAAAAACTGTAAATTTAAATGTCGTATTTCCTCCTCTTCCCTTCCTTTGCTCTTTTGTTGTAATGGAAGCTGTAGAATAGGCGCATACAAGTCTCACAATTGCAAAGTCACCGCAATAATAGTAATAATGGCAGTATCACACATTATTTATGTATGTTTGCTTGCATGGTTGTAGGTATGTATGCATGTACCAAAGTGGCAAACAATTTCTGCCGCTACCTCTCCCATCTAACAAATCATGCCCCACCGCACAATCACCTTTTAAAATAGCTCCATAACTTTGTTGTATTCATTCATTCATTCACAAAATACAGCCATATGAATACTTTGGTAATATTAATTTGAATAATGCGCATACATTACATACTCAAGTGATACACATAACCTACACTACTACTATATGCATTCCATTGTCAATTTCTCTCGTGTAGTATGACATGAACCATTTTCACACACAATTCAGAACACCGTTACTTTCTTTTTTGTTATTTTTCAACACCTTAAAATAAAGACTAAATACATGCGATAGACTAAATAGGTATTGTGATCCTGTATTCTATAGTTTTACCTATACAGTCAATCAACAAGCTAGAATAAATAGAGCTTGAGTGCACTTTATTGTATAATGTTATTTTTTTTATTTTCAAGAGGTGAGGTAAAAAGGTGCATAATATTTTTTTTGGTGTATCTGAAAATTAGGGTATTGATGAAGACGATTACACGGTTCATGGACGTAAATATCATGTGATGGTATATCATATACATGCATGATTTCACTGTGCATTCAAGCATCTTGGTTTTTTATATATAAATTCTTTACATTCTTTAAAAACTTTTTTGTGAAGAACAAAATAATGTAAAAGTACAATGAAGTAACATGAGAAAATAATGTGTTTAATGGAGAGCACGTATTTTTTTTAAGTTTCTCCAATGAAGCTATTAATGGAGAGCACGTATTTTTTTTTAAGTTTCTCCAATGAAGCTATTATATCCACGCGTTCCACTCAAATTCAAAAGAAGAGAAATTGTAATGCAACCCACATCATCATATTGCCTCCACCCTCTCCATACTTGCATCAACATTATCATCATCATCATGATCCAAAGTGAAAGAAGAGAGAAACAGTCAGTGGTTGTCAAAGAGAAGAGAGTCATTGTATTTGCTTTTGTTGTTGTTGTTGCTTTTGTTATTGTTGTTGAGCAATTCAACAACAAAAAAAGGCTCATTGAGTATTTGTCAAAACTCCTCGTTGTGTGTGCAAATATCTATAAAAACATTGTGATGATGATGATGATGATGATGATGATGATAGTATATTTTCTGTAAAGGGGGATCCTTATTACCCCCATTATTCACTTTAATCCATCAGCAGGACCACTATTTAATAGCTCGTGTCACTTCAGTAGAAAGTGTGCGAATGCAGGAGAATGAAGTGAAAGTGGTGGAATATATGGAACAGATGCAATATATACAATGTAAACATACACACGTTATGCAGCTACTAATACACTCAAATGGAATACTAATGTTTACTTGTCTCCAAAGTGTGTATGTACACTTATGTGTATACAAGCCTACCTCAATTCCCAGCCATGTGTATTCCTCATAACAAATAGTAATAATAACAACAGAAGATAATTCTCGAAAAATAAACTAGATTGCTACCACGTGCCTATGGTATATATGTCCCCACCTTTGAAACTTCACACAAGTTTTTGATTGCACAAAGTGCTACTACAACACACAATTGGAAGCTCAACTATTTATTTATTATTAAAATGTTGATTGTATGGTAGTACCTCCTTTCGCAGCACTACTTATAGTATCAACACAATTTATTGAAGCAAACCGATTTTGTGTTTGTTTTGCAAATTATGCACATAGTAAACAGATGAAACAAGGAAATGACACAAATTTCTCTTCAATCCAATAATATAGGTTTGTATTATCAAAAATTGATACAAAAAATAATAATTTGTTAAAACACAAAGCTTATGTATATGTGTAGCTCTCTATATGCATGTACCTATGTGCGCATTATACAAATATTTGTTTTTGAAAAAAGTTTTAAGCCCAAGCCTATACATATTTTTTTTAAAGTCTGTTCAATTCAGTAAACAAGTTTGAACAAATTTGCTTAGGTCCTTGTCATACACCCATGCTAAATGTAGGTATCTACTATTTACATTCTCTAAGCCTTAATCTTACTTTCTCTCTTTCCTGCTCCACCTTCCACCTGAAAATATAGATAAATTAGTTGAAAAATGTACACATAATACACGTGTACATATATGTAGGTACATACTTGCATTGATATGTACATGTATACATAAGATGGATACACTTACATGCAGATCCATATGTAAGTCTAATACGTAATATTAGAATACAAGAGCAGCGCAGCGGAGCCAATATAACGCTTTATTTTTTTATCCGCCCCTTTCTTTCACCAAACTGCTTAAGCTTATACATAAGTAAATATGGTGTAATATGAAATTTCTTTTTTTTAAAGCTCATACCCTTTAATAACAACCGAGCAAAGAGCTATCAACTCCTTTCTCTCACCTTTTTTCTTCTTTGCTAAACAACAAAAAATAGAAAGGGAGACAGAGAGAGAGAGAGAGAGAGAGAGAGAGGAATAAGTTCCATACCAGTTTCTTTTCTTCACCTCTGCTGATGCCCTATGCTCGTTTCAAAGAATCAATATCTCATTATGTCTGAATAATTTATACACATTGACGAAGTGAGAGCGCACCGACGACGACGAGGTCGACGATGAAGAAAAAAACTACTACTACCAAAAGTCTTTGAACAAAACTCAGAGCAAAATGCAAGGAAGAGCGGAGAAAGCAGAAATATATATACATATATATATATATATATTTATATTTATATATATGTGGATATACACACAACTTTAAATAATAAAATTTTGCGTGCAGTGCACCGTGTATATTAAACATGAATAACATGTACGGTTACACACACACACACACACACACACACGCTCTCTGCTCTCGCTTTCTTCTGCTCTCACGCTATTTTTTTTCTATTCACTTATTTTTTCTTCTCTCTTTTGTTTACTGCTGTTGATCAGGTGTATAAAACAACATATTGCACTCAGTCCCTCATGGAAATGGAGCGAGCCATTAGAGAGAGAGAGAGAAGAAAAAAATTTCATTATATGCAGCAAACTCTTAGAAGGATTCTCCTTCTTCTTCTAGAAGTGCCTACTCATTATGATGAGTTATATCGTAAAAGTAAAATACTACTACATGCATGTAACGTAGTAGACGCTAGCTCCTTTTTTTTACATATACGTAATAATATTAAATGTTTAAAAAAAATATATATGAATGACGTTGTCTCTCATGGCTTTTTATCCGCTTCGTTTGTAGCAAATTGTGTGGAGCATGTTATACTTATGTTACTATTATTATTATGTTTTGGTTAGGAAAGAATTGAACTGTATAGCTTGTGACTGTGACACCCGGGGGATGGTATGTGTATTACGACGTCAAAAACAAAAGACTTTGTGGAATGTCAACTCAACAAAAACACAATCAATTTACAGTTCAACAGAAACACTGTAACAATGAAACGGTGATAAAATCAGACATTGAACAGCTAAAAACATCTTTACTTTTTTTCTTTACTTTTTTCTATAAAAACATGTTATATTATACTACTATATACATACTATATTATTAACAAAAATGCTATTTATGTATATTGGATTATATACAAATTTCAAAAATTCACAAACCAGGTAGTCAAGGTAATCAAACTTCCAAACCAATTCAAGTGTGACACATTTTCTTGCACTCCCACGCAACAAAAAATAAAATGTTGTGCAGTCAAGACTATGACTATTATCTACTTTTTATTATAAAAAATACCACAAATACCATATTCAGACAAAAATTATCTTACTTTTTATGCATTCATTTAAACATAATTTTATGTAATAGTAACATTTTGTGTAATGTTTTTCTCTCTCTTCTTTATTTGATTGTTCTAGTAAAAATATATCCACTCATTCACTCATTCAGTTACTACAACCCACTTCAATATTTTTTTTGCATAAGAGCTACTTGTAAATGCTAATGATGAATATGATGAATATGATGATGATGAAGGGGAGAGGTTTTTTACGTGAGGGGCGATAATTACTAAAAGTCAATGCGACGAAAAAAACAGAGGTGTGTTACGTATGTTGGTAGATATCCATACACAATTATTGCACATTTTAACAAACGCACATACACACACACAGCAAAAAAAAAGAACCCATTATATTATGTACGTGCCCTAATGAAAAACAGGAGGGGAAAGCAATTTTTCCTCGTCTCTTTGTCACTTTTTTATATTCCGCCTTGTGTTTTATGAGATCCTATTTTGCTTTCATTGTATTATTATTATTTTTATTATTATTGTGTTTCCATTGATGTAGAGAATTAATCAAATTTATTACTCATTATTATTATTATTATTATTATTATTATTATTATTAGCATACGCCTTCCACAATATTTACGTAACTTGCTTATAAAAACTAGAATATTATGATGATGGTTGGGGTGGTGGGTTGATGATTATGGAGAAAAATAATGGATCATTTCTTATGCAATGTTAATTTTACCAGGCTATTTTGGATTTGGATAACTGTATAAATACATGCGTATATTTTATATGCCTATATATATACATGTAAGTTATATACATAATTTTTATGCTACACTATATCCCAACATTATTTTACTACTCAGAAAAAAAGTGCGTAGCTAAAAACAAAAAAAAAATAACATTGACAAATAATGGTAAAGTCAACGTGTTACTTAACAACCCTATTGCTGCTGCAAGCCACTCCTACTCCTCAATTGACTTGACGACCATTCGTGTGCGTAGCGGTTTTTATAATGAGTAGAATGCATGAAATGCATTTTACACATATTGCTTAGGGACTTCATTGTCCGGCAACAACGAAAAAAAATGTAAAGTAGACAAACAAAAAGCCTCTTTCTTTGTACACTAGTTTTTTTATTCTGGTGTGCGTCCATCCATGATACTAATAAAACTTGGCCTGTGTGTTTACCGCTGTGAAAGAAAGGACTAATGCGCATTTGTATGTTTTCTTTTTCCATCTTGTATATTTTTTTTTCATTTTCTCTAAGAACATGTGAATATCAAGTTGTTTCTTTCTTTGAAAGAAACAAGGAAACAGTGTTCATAATAACTGCCCGTTGTCACGTTGAATGACTTTTAGCTGGCATAAGAGTGTAGTAGTGTATATCTAATCAGTATGATAACAGCTAGATCGGAAAAGTCAAAGGAAAAGGAAAACATATTGCGCACACAATATCAAAGCGCCAGGGTTTGTGTATGTGTGTGTGTGTGTGTGTGTGTGTGTGTGTGTGTGTGTGTGTATGCACATTATAATTTACTTAGTTAACTTTTTATCTGGCTTCATTTTTCTCTCTTCATCTTCATCATCATCAACAACAACAATAACACTCACAATCATGGAACTGATAATAGGTATAAATTATTATGAACTTTTACAGGATTTTTTATTATAGAGTCAAGTTATTTGCCGGTATTACATTATTGCACATATATGCTACGCACGTATCATTAAATTCATAATGATTATCATCAACATCGCGTGAAAGTGCGTACAAATCCAGTGACGTTTACAAATTAGTAACAACAGTAGCAGCAACATGATCAACATCGGAAGAAATACAAAAAAACCGTCGTTTGTGAAATGTTTGTCGGAAGAATTGTGCTGGTGCTGGACATGTTTTTTTTAAATAGAAGAGAGAGAGAGAGAGAGAGAGAGAGATAAACAAATAGTTACCCTTTTACTCAATTGTAGCAGCAGTATTTTTTTGCTTGCAATGCAAACTTGTTCATTTTACTCTCATTCATTATGTAATCACGCGTAGTAAAGTAACTTGGATTCCCTTCACATTCTCCCATCTGAAACGTCTCTCCCCTCTTTTTGTGTTTTTTCCCCTTGTGTCTCTCTGACTTTGAGTGAGTGAGTGAGTGAGTGACGACGGATGGACAAGAATGAGAAAATTAAATCATACCACTTGTTTATACAATGTGTAGTCTTCATCTAGCATGATCATCATCATCAACAACATATGAAATGACATGACTGCCCATATATATATTTTTACTTTCAACAAATGCAAACCCAGAGGTTCAAGATCAAGGTTGAGTGTAAAATTTCGTATGTATGTAAATATGTACGTATGTATGTATCGTCCAGAGTTGAGCTGTCAGTTCTTTGAACTAAATTACGCTCAAAAATTGCATAGATAAATATACACACAGATATTTTCCAAGTTGCAGCAGCATGGAACACGCAACACACACGCATGTATAGCCACAAATATTATATTATATTTAGATGGATACCAAGATAAAAAGCATAAGATATTAAACAGTCCACAAGATGAAGTGTAAGAAAGTAGCAAAACTAGGAATGGTATCATGTTAATTAGACATTTTATCCAAACAAGATGTATGAAAGAGTACAACAATATATGCAAACAGAATTGCTTGTTTATTTATGTGGTAGTATATAAGCAATAGCACAAGAAATTTAGTGTACCAAAAGCTTATAAGAGTTACTACTGATCGGAGTACATGCAAAATGCGAAACAGGTCACAACTGGAGGGACGGTAAGACGAGATAATGGTACAACATGGTTGAAGTTACACTTCGCTACTATTTGCTTTGGTTGGACTTTTCCTTGCACACACACGCGGAAAGGTTGTTTTTTCCCTTTCCATTTAACTTTAGCTTTTAGGTATGTGCGAAAGTTTATGGAAACATTCTGGCGGCTATCCCGTGGGAACCTACTTTTTTGCGTAAAACTTGTACAATTCAGTAGTAAATGGCTGCGTGGTATAGTAATAGTAGTAGTAGGTGCACAACTACATACAGATACAGATATACATATGCTCATTTTATATACAGCGTCATGGTTGTGCATCCATTTACAAAATAAATGTATATGCACTCACACATGTACATATGTATGTATGTGTATTCTGATTATGTGCGTGTCTCGTCCTTCTCTCGCTTTAAGTATTTACGGTTTGTTGGTCTCCAACCGTTTTAAAACATAAATAGTACAAATGCTCAGTCTTTGTAGTGCGTATACTCGGGAGAAGAATAAGTAAAAAGTTCATCTGAGAGAGGCGAGTCATTATACTCGTCTACTTCACCTATACATTTTCCCCCACACTCTATTTACTTCATTATATAGTAGTGTAGCAGCAGCAGCAAATGATATTAAAAAAAACTCATGCATGCACTTCTAAATTATGTAACAACTATGCCGGTAAATATGCTTCTTTTAGACCACAACCGACCAACATGAATTTCACACGTAACACACACACCAGAAAAAAAGATATATACATTATTTACTTACATTACCAAAAATTTGTAGTGTAACAAAATGAGTATAATCTGTCTCATAAACAAGCAAATATTTTGTGCACTTTACACACACACTCACACATACCATACAAGTAGAGAAACATGTGAGCATGATAAATGCCGCTACTGGTGGTAGTGGTGGTGGTGGTGGTGGTGAGGAGGAATGTTGCATGGAATGTTGCTTACAAAAGGGAAAACGAGTAAAAACAAACTAACAAGAAAATGAAAGTTACATCATCCTACAAGGAAGGAAGGAGGGAAATAGTATTATCAACAAGACGAGACACGACAACACACACACACACACAAAGCCGTCCGCCTATACACAGATAAAACTATACAGACACACACACACATGATGTTGTAGATTAGTGAAGGGAAAAGGAATGAAAGGAGACAGAAGTTCTCTCTCACAGTTCTGCTTGACTCTTCTTCTTCTTCTTCTTCTTGTTTCTCCTTCTTGCTGCTCAACTCAGTCAACTAGTCGTTGTGTCATTGAACACAAAAAAAGTATTCAGTATAGCAGAGCAAGAGGACAGAAGAAGACAGCAGGGTTATTCTTTCCACACACACACACAACGAGGGTTTTTCTTTTTTTTGTTCTTCCTTTTCGTTTAGAAGGAGTAAAGTAGTAAATGGAGAAAATGAGAGAAAGAAGGATGAAGAAGGAGAAAGAGAGAGAGAGAGAGAGAGAGAGAGAGAGGGAGAATAGGCAACATGGTATGTTGGTTCATTGTCGTGTCAACGGGTAAGACTTAATTTGAGAGCAATGCTATTCATTTGCATTCATGTGTCGTCTTTCATTCCCTTTCCTTCCCATCCCATTATTATTAGTATTACTACAACGACCATGGTGTGGCATTATAGCTTATGTGGTGGTGGTTGTGTGTGTGTGTGCACCAGGAAAAACTTGCTACATTTCCTCTATTGCATGATCACGATGATGATGACGATGATGATGATGATGCCTGATCTGGCACACAGCACACCATCACGACCACTACCACCAAGCAAGGTATGTATAGTGAATGAGGGGACCAAAAAACGAGAGTTGTTTTACGAGTCGAGGACAAATACAAAAAAGAGGTATGTTATGTAAGGCAAGCAAGCAAGCCACACACACACACACACAAGGAGTCATTCTACTTATTATAATACTTAACTTACTGCTCCTACTTCTTCTATTACAAAGTATGCAAAAGTGGGTGTATGAAAGCCTCGTTTTGCGGCTCTTTTGTGGGTATACACACACATTTCCCGATTGGTTTCCTACTCACTTCTTTCCTCGTCTTTTTTTTCTCTCTCTCTCTTTCCAGTAAAAAGAGCTCAGAAGAGGAATAGTAGAATCCTTAAAATCCGTTTCAGAATGCTTAATCCTTTTTCCTTAAAAAAATTTTTTTTTCTTTTCTTTTATCCTGTGTGTCAGTATATTATATAGAGAGAAGGTAAGTAAACATACTAGTTTATTTTTAAATGTCTCACAATTATTACCTCGTTTTATGGTATTATGCATTATATGCAGGTTGGAAAAATTATGGTTTGATAGGACCAATAAAAAAGTATACCTATGTAGTTATAAGTACTGTGGGGAGGAGATGAAGTAATCCATTTTTATACAAACAAGCTGTTTTTTTTTCGGGGAAAGATGAAATTGAGAGAAAAAAAGAATGGAAAAAAGTGTATTCATATTTTTTTATTATATAACACTTTGGAGACAATATGTAAAGTATGTTAAGCTATAAAACACGTGTTATGATGTTGGTGGTTTGGTGGTGGTGGTGGTAGTAGTAGTAGTAGTAGTGTGGTATGTAGAAGAACGATGTGGACTACGACGACGACGACAAAGACGATGATGATGATGGTAATAAAAAAGTATGGAACGCATCACCAGAGTAAAACCTCCAAAAGATAAGATCAAAAAAGGATGTGATGGTGGTAGTGGTGGTGGTGATGTTTTGGTGTGTCACGACTTGGCGTTATGAAAAACGTAAAAAAAAATATATACGAATGGATGGATAGATAGATAGACAGAGAGAGAGAGACATTGTTATTTTTACAGTGTCTCTTTTCATAAATGCTTTCATATATGTATGCATGTATGTTATTATGATGTGGCATTATGCATTGAATTTTTCTATGCAAGTTAGTATATAAGGTAATATGAACCTTTATATTATTATGCAGATGAAGTTATTGCAAGTCATTGACTTGGACAAAAGAAGAAGAATTCTTTTTTCTTCTTCACCGGATGACGATCACGACTTTTTATTTCCTTTTCCAAAAGCCAAGCAAGATAAAAAAAATAAGGAGAAGAAGGAGAACCCGAAACCAAGATGAGAAGGAGGAGGAGAACAAGTAGTACAATTTAGTTTACTCATTTTGTAGAAGGAAAAAAAAGTAAGGAGAAAGAGAAGAAGAGGAAAGATGTAACTGATGTGGCAGCAGTTTGTTTTCTCCCTTCTTCTGTTGTGCCGACGACGACGACATCCCTCTGCCACCATCCTTCTAAACTCAGAGAACCTTAAGCCTAAGCAAGTATTTCACAGCCAGCTATTTGGACAATGACTAAATGGAGCCAATGGAGATGAAAATTGCGCAGCGGAGGTTGCCAAAAAATCACTGACATACATATTATGTAATATATACATACATATGGTGCATTTTTATATACTCACACTTTATATTGAGTATTTGGTTTTGTCGAAAGTGGTTGCAATGTCAGTATGATGGCTATAGTAATACAGTGTATCCTCCCATTTAGCAAATACTCCATTTTTTTTCTTCCTCCACCTCCATCCCCTTAAAACATACTATACACATTGCAGCATAGCAAGTAGCATGGAGTCGTATAAGCGGAAAAAAGCAGTCATCCTCATCATGCCATCATCATGATGATGACGATGCCTACTAACGTTACTGTGCTACCACCACCACTACTTATACAACTACTGCACACACACATACAAAAAAAATATATCGTCTTCACCGCCAATGTGACTGTGTGACTGGAAGAGAGAGAAAGAAAGAAAAATATTATGGAGAGAAAAGCCCGTAGCAAAATATTTACCCTTGTTAAACGATGCTCTAGAGAACTGGTTTGCTTTTTTGCTTGCTTGCTTGTTTTTGTGTGTATGTGAAGAGAATCACAATCACGGCACAAAAAAACTAATGCACCCTCTTTCCTGTAAAACACATGGAAAGAAGAAGAAGAAGAAGAAAAAACTACTACTATGCTGTAACACACATTTGCACACACACACACAAAAACACATAAAAAATAAATGTTTACTTTTCAAAGTTAAATGCCTTTTAAAAACATGATAGTCTACTACTCTACTACACAAGTACTCTGTTTAACCCCCTCATGTTTGCTTGTTTCACTCTGCCTGTGTGTATGTGTGTGTGTGTGCATTTTTTTTGTTTGCATAAACAACAACAACAACAACAGAGCATATAAAACATTAATACTTTAATAAAGTGTATGAATTTTATATAAACTTTTTGGTTGGCTTCAAATTGGTTTATGAGCATAAAACCGGATTTGCTCGTGTGGTCGTCGAGTAGTTTACACTTTAATTTTTATACATCATGTTATGATGACGATGATCATGATAACGGTGACGTATTTTTTTTTGCCACTCATTACCTAAAAGTTTATATATATTTTTTTTGTACATGCAGTGCAGATAAGTCCGCCACCAACAACATAAATAAATAAATACATATATGTCTTTATAAATAAATAAAAAAATTATGTTTGTTACAAGGAAAAAAATATTGACTTGTATATATATGTATGTATTTGCATATACCTATGTTTTTACTTGATTCGCCAAGTTCCAAAATGTTTTTTTTATACACAAAAACTACTCGGAAGCAAAAATGTTGTAAAACTTAAAAAAGGAGTAGCAGACAAAATGAAGAAAAAGTAGTAAGTTTTATTCCCAACTCTTTCCTCATACCAAAAAAAAGGATGCCGCAAGGAAATACTATAACCGCTACAACTAACTAAAAGCATAACAAACGGACAAAAAAATGGTCTGCTGATGGCGATGTTTATCATCGTTATAATTATGCATTTTATCTCTCTACACTACTACCACCATCACTTCCACTATCGTCGTTGAAAGCATTTGCATCCAGCAATAGTAGTAGTAGTAGTTGTTGTACACCCTGCCAACAAGAGAAGAAAAAAAAATACAGACATAGAGAGAAAAAGAGAGAGAGAGAGATATTGCGGAATTCCCATCTTTTACCTCCTATGGTAAAACTGCAATAATTTCTTGGAAAATGCATGAAATCCAGAGCAAAAGTGTATGTATTCTTTTTAAACAGGATTTATATACAACAAAGTCACATGACAAGTTGCTATAACTATTTTATGTATGTGTGTGTGTGTGTGTGTGTGCACATTACTACTAGATAGATATAATATATGCATATGATATACTGATGTATATCATAAATAATGGCGGATTATGACCAATCTTTAGAGAAACTTACATTACATTATTATGTTGTTTTTCCTCCCGGCCTCACTTAAAAAACATGCATTTTCCAACCAAAATCCACATACAAAATTCACTACTTTTTGTTATTACGTTATTTTTTTCCCCTCTCCTCCTTCTTTTTTTTCTTTTGCAAACTTTATAACATGCAAGAAGTATAAAGAGAGAGAGAAAGAGAGAGAGAGGGAGAGAGTTAAAGAGATAGCATATGAAGTGGTGTACAAGAAAAGGTTGTTTTTTGTTGTGTTTTTTTTTCTTTTGTGCAAAAAAATTGATACAAAACGATCTCTTTTTTTGGTATGAAGATACCAAAAAAACGTGCAGCAGAGCAGCAACAAGATTTTTTTTCTCTCTTCTTCTTCTTCTTCTTCTTCTTCAACACGTCCACAACATTTTCCGCTTGAACCAAAATATTTTTCATGCAATGCATGCTTTTTCTCATCATCATCAAAATCGGGATTGTTGTGTGGCATCATGCGCGGTATACATTATTTGGTGATGGTGTAACTCTCTCTCTTTTTTGTCTAGTTCTTTCCTGGTTGCTGTTAGAGAGAGAATGAGTGTCTGCTTTTTTTTCTTTCCCTTTTGTTGACCTACTAAAAATGTGAAAGCACAAATATGCCTGTTCAATGTTAACATTTTTTGGAGGAGGACGTCGAAGACGATCATGATCATGATCATCATGAAGATGATGGTAGTAGTGGTAGTCTGCTACAACCAAAAAATATGTATATAACGTGAATTGACCTCTTGTTCAGTATTGTTGTTGTTGTTGTTGTGTATTATTATTATTTTGTTTCTTGTTGATGCTCAGCAGATAACGACCACTTATGTACGTACAACGCGTAGTTGTACCACTGACAATGTAAATGTGAGTGACTGAGTGAATCCACTCACTTACAACAAAAAATATCTAGAGCTCTTTTCTTCGTCACACTATACTCACTTTATACTCATCCCTATAGTATATATACTAGTTCATATTAGTCCATGTGCATATTTTTTCTTCCTTTTTTTCAAACAAGAAAAAAAATCAATGTTTTTTCCCTCATATGTTTATTGTATGAGCGGAGGACAGGCAATATTAGTAGTAGGTACGAGGCATTAGATACTACTGTAGGTATATTAAATTATATTTATTATTTATATGCCTTCATATAATATTCTTATTCTCTGCATACAAATAAAATAACAAGTAAGAAAAAAAAAACTGACCGATCCGACGAAAATTAGAAAGACGTAAAAAAAAGAAGTTTTTATGTTGTACGTTCATAGGTAAAATATGTATCTAATATATATACATATATTATGTACATTTTATTTTAAGCTTTTGACCATTAAAAGTCAATATTACGTACCTAGATATGTTGTGTGTAGGCATGAATATGTAGGGCTAAGAAAACCCTGGTGTTTCTTACATTTCACAAGGGCATTTCATATTATCCACTTTGTTTTAATTCTTTAAAACAAACCCATTCCATATACTTTTTATTATATTTTTCCCTTCTCCTCTGTTGTGTGCGCGGTAAACAGTACACACACACACACAAAATATATAAAAAATAAGCATTCAAAAAACACTTTTTTTATGACGATGGACTCAAACTTGTTTTTGTGTGTTGTGTTGTAAATATATATATACCTACGTATAAATATAGGTACAATATAAATACTTGTTTCATTTCCTTTTTTCTTTCATACTACTTGCCTTCATTTCTTCTTCTTTCGAACGACTTTTTTTTTAGTTTTTTTTAGATGCAGTAAAAAAAACTAGCGGGAATGTTGTAAGCCTTTCATTTAGTTATTACGTATTCAGGTCAACACAAAAAAAGTAAAAGTTTTATACAGGATCTCCTTTACACGCAACGCAGCAGCAGCAGAGCAGAGAGAAAGAGAGAGAAAACTGAAAGCAAACATTTGTAGTTAGCTTACATGTTGTACATGTAAAGCCCTATCATAAGCCATATATATGCGTACCTATATGGATATATGTAAACTATACAGACATATAACTACTTTATTTTTTACCTCCAAGTCCAAAAAGAAAAGGGAATCAACACAACCACCAAAAAACTTGCCTTATTTATGTTCCTCGTGCGTATTTTGTGTTTTTTTTTTCGTTAGGTATACCTAACTTGTATGTTTTAATAATATGTATATATTTTTTGTCTACCTATATATTAAATATTTTTTTGAAGTGTGTGACGACGACAACGTTTTTCTTCGGCACATAACACCGGAAAAATATACATTTCGCAATCGTTTTATTTTTTTTTATTTTTTTTTCATTCTAAATAATATGTAAAAACTGTTCCAATTCCAAAGTGCAAAAATGCGTATGTGCATTTACATATGCACACACCTACTTTATATAACAATATACTATTTATAAGTCAATACTACTGCCTGATATATAGACAAATTTTAAAATAAAAAAAAGAGCACACAAAAAAAGTTTGTTTTAAAGCTTTCCTGCGTTGTTGCTTGTTGGGTTAGCCAACCTCATAAAAATTGCCCAATAAAACGTAAATTGCATTACTTTTCGTCATTTCGTTCAAATTATCTTGGGGGTATTGCTGCCTACATAGTCTAGTGCCTTACATTTTTTTAGCGCTCTTATACTACTTCTTTTTATGGTATGTACAGTGTATGTACATGGTATATATTTGCATGTATGTATTTTTTTATATTCGTGTATTCCATAAATATTTTTAATATGTAAGTATAAAACATCATAATATCAACTTGCCCCGGTAGCCAAACCCCCCGAAAAAAAAATTTGTGCAAATAACAATAGGAATAACAATAATAATTGAGATGACGATAGGGATGACATTGATGATAATAAAACCACATCAAATGTAATCCTCCTTTCTCCACCAACGCCTCGAAGAAATGCGTACCAATTTTTTTTTTTAAACAACAATATCATCAGAAACAGTAGCAGTAATAGTGGCAATTGTGCAGTAATAAAAAAATATAATACAGTCATACTCAAAAAAAAAATTGTGCGTATGATTTACCCTTTCCTCGTTTTTTCCCACTTTATTTAACAACTTTCTCTACTTTCCCCTTCTTCCGCTTCCATTGTATCCTCACTTACTCATGATATGCATGTTATATACAATATCCCTAAAAAACGTTTCACATTCACATAATATCACATTTGCAGTTGAGCTACTTGTTTCTCATAATAATAATATTATCAACGCAACGCACAATGGTCTATCTAGCTTTTCTCGCTCCCCGCTTGCTCAACCACCAGCACCACCACCACCACCATAACTGCTACTATTGCTTTGCTGCCATTACTGCACTGCTATGAATGTGTGTGGTGTTCAACCACCGTTAAGATATTGCTAAATTGAGTGTGTAAAACTAGATCTGTGTCAAGTATGCTTGATAGAGTTAAAATCTTGGAAAATTCATTTCCTTTCTTTCCCCTCCTCTTCAAATAAATATTATTCGAGTAGTTGTGGCGGGATAAGAGAAACCGAGAGAGAGGGAGAGAGAGAGAGAGAGAGAGAGAGGAACAAGGGCACTTTGTTGGATGAGTTTTTTTCCCCTTGCATTTTTTTTGGCACACGTTTCATTCCTATTTTTATACCCAACGCGTAGTATTATTATTTTTGTTAGTATCCCAGAGTCTCTGTTGATGCTACTCAATTCTGCTGTTGTGTTCCACTTAAAAAATAACAATATTTTCATCACATTCCATATTTCCAGTATTTTTTTTTGCCACAAAAAAAAATCCAGATGATAATAGTAAGGATAATGATGATGATAACATTTTTCATACTATTGTTCAATACTTTTGTGTCCCTGAATATTTTTTTTTTGCATAATAATTGCTGTGTGTCGGATACAACAAAAGAAAGTATGCTTAATTACACACATCAAAAGCTACACTTTTACCACAACTATTTCCACAGCTACTACTATTTCATTTTAGTAGATGCTTTTTTCATTGGAAGTACTCTTGTACTATCATTATATAAGTGCACGTTGGAAACTGTGTTGGAGTGTGTACGTGAAACTAGTAAATGCCACATTTTGTTTCATTTGTCTCGTTTCCTGTTACTTTCTCTCTCTCTCTTTTCTACAATCATAATAGACACAATGCACACACACACACGCCCTTGCATTGTGTTTCTAATAAATCATGATCAACCATGTCTCCTTTTGTCCCTACGCTCTTGTTTAATAGAAATGGCTCTCTTGTTTTTTTTCTTCTGTTTATTTGTGCATAAATATTCACTTTAGACTCTTTAGAGAAACACGACAATAAATAAATGCTTGCCTTGTCACTCCACAATTGCAATCCTCAGTCGCCTAATAAATTGGGCTTCATACAAGGATGTGGTATGCAGCAGTCATCATAAGCATGACAGTCTTTTATTTATTTTTTATCGCCGTGTCAACATTTACGAGAAAGAAAGATAGAGAAAAGCAGAAAGGGAAGTTGCTCAAATAATTGAAGAGATAAAGTTGTTCCACGGGTTGTTTCACTAATGTTTTCTAAATAGCTTCATTATCTCTTTTAACATTTGTCGGTTTTTTTTGCATTTACTATTATTATTATCTTCATCATCTTTCTCACGGAAATGAATTTAGCAGGTTGAGTAAATAAAACTATAGCAACGTCTTATACACAATTTAATTGGTTTCATTTTGTAGAAACTGGGATGAAAACATAATTCAAATTAATTTTTAGAAATAAAATAAACATAACTTCCAGAATGACATTTTCAGTAGTAGGCAAGATGACAAGATGTTGGGTTATTTTGAAGACTTTGGTTTGGAATGAGTGTAATGGAAAATTATGTTTAAAAAATCCGCATCTCGGAGTAACTTAATGAAGGCAGGAATGCATAGTCACGGCTTGGTTCATTCAGCTGTTCACGGCTCACAGGAAATTTGAAAAGTTCAATTTATCCTTCTCGTCCCAAATGATGAACCTCTCTTCAATTTCCGGTACAGTAGCGTGGGCAAAATCAAGTTGGTAGAGATTAAGTTATTCTTATTTTTTTTTTAAAAAAAGAAGAACATAAATTATGAAACAGGTATCATCACTGTCACTCCAAAATCTCACGCACTCACTACAGAGTACTTTGAATAATATATAGTGTGTAGTACAAAGTGCATCATTCATCATTTAAATTTTTCACCATATAAAGTTATTATTATTATTATTATTAATATTTCACAAAAGAATATCATTTCAGACCAAATTCTTGGGAGGGTCGAGATTTACTGGATTGATAAGTAAGTATCCATAAACGTGCGCTCATATACATCTGCATACCTACTTGACGTGCATTCTATTTCCGCCATTATAACCATTTATAATAGTAATAATAATAATTGATCCATTTTATTAATGAACATCATAATATAATGCATGATAGTCCCATTTCACCAGCGCCAATGTGTATTTGATTCCATATCAGCAGTATTTGCATTGCTCATTTCAAACGTTTTCACAAGAAAGGAAATTTAATGTTTCGTTTGCCACGGGAAACACACAAAATTGATGAAATAGTAGACACAGACCAACAAACACGAAACACCACTACTCAATAATTAATTGATTATGATTGTCGCCGAATTGAAAGGAAATTATTAATTTTCTCCTTCAAAATCAAGCAGTAGCAGCAGCAGCAGCAGCAGCAGCAGAAGCATCAGCTGCATTCCCCAAAGAATGCAGCAGCACCAGCTCAGAATTCCCGACCTCTGATACTAATACTTGTACATATTTTGACTTGACATTATCACCCAATCCAATCAACATTTTACCCTCTCTCTCTCTCTCTTATTTGTATATATTGTGTACCACTTTCCATCCAATTAAATTTCAACCGTGCAAACCTATGATGATAATTAAACCTCTTTTCGCTATAGTATATTCGGGTATTTACGCACACACAGAAATTATTCAGAAATTTACCATTTTATATCCCAAAGCAATAATATCAACAGCAGCAGCAGCTCAATATTTTTACTTTCTCATAATAATAATAATAATAATAATAATAATAACACATATTATATAAGTATATCAACATTTTTACTGCATTGGCGTTGTTGTGAGTAGCGCTACATTTCATTGTGAGGTGAACTTTGAAAAATAACAGCTTTGCTTTTATTTTGATTTTGTTATGCTCTGCTCTTCTGCTACTGTTCTTACTCCTGCTGCTGTTGTTACATTTCTCTATGTTGTGTCGTGGGAATCCGCTTAAGGAAAAGCGATGTAATATGATACAATTTTGGGCTCCCTTTCCATATACCTAAATATATGATGATCATCATCATCATGCTACTCCTTTTAAGCAAACATCAGAGAGAGAGAGAGAGAGAGAGAGAGAGATACAGCAACAACATTTTCTACAACAGTTTAGTTTTGAATGCATGTAAGTATATAATATAAAGTAGAAGTGGTAGAGTCTTGTGTAGCAGTAGAGGACATGGTCTGTTTTTTTCTCTGCTTCGCTTGTGGCGTTTTCCTTCGTTGTGCATTGCTGGAATAATCCAATTTGTGTTTTATGAACTCCTCCTCCTTCTTCTCCTTTTCCAACAAAAAAAAAGAAAGAAATATGTATATAAAGAGAGAACACAAAAGTGGAACCCTTGTGAGCGATTTGATTATGTCAGCAGATGATTGCATTGCTCCTTTCTTATTCCCTCTCTCTCTTTCATTCTCTTTCTTTTGTAATATGGATTATGATTATGCAACTTTTTTTTGCGAGAAAAAAGAAGAAGAAAACTGTACAGTCAAGACAGACGGAAAAAGTCAAGTCGGGGAAAAATAACCTGAGACAAAACAAAAGCGTACATATATATATGCATCTCGTAAAAGGGAAAGGACGACCAGAAAGTTTTACAAGTATTAAAAAAACCCAGTTTAGGGATGACATTATTGTTATTTTTATTATTATTATTATTGTTGTTGTTGTTGTTACTCAGAAGCAGGAGGAATAGCAGAGAAAAGCGAATAAATGGAAACATGAGCCTACGTCGTACATATGTACATATAATATGCATGCAAGGTATGCAACAACGCAGCTTCGTCATCGTCATCACATAATGTAATGTTTATTTGAGACATTTTTGGCAAAAGAGTTGATTTATTTTTTAAGACCCAAGCTTTCGTCAACCTACCGTTAACTTTTTCAACAGTGAAAACAAGAATAAATATTGCAAGAAAAATAATGTAATGTTAGCGGCGAAATACATTCATCGTCATCATCACCGACATTTCTTAAATGTACTGAAATGGTCACCAAAAAAATACTTTTGATTTTATTTTATTTTGTGAAACAAGTGATTTAGAGAGAGAGAAGGCAGAACCATGTTCTATAATTACTTATTATTATTAACCTAATGTTATTATTGTTTCTGATGATGGTAATGACGAGAAGTGGATAATTATCCGTAACAGGTAACCAAATTGCAATTACTATCATGTAGCTGTATTTTATATGATTTGCTTCAATTATGCGTTCATGTTCCGTCACATAGTCACATGTTTTCAGGAAATTAGAGAGAGAAAGAGATGGAGAGAGAAAAAGTTGGTGGGTATAAAAGGGGTGGTCAGCCAAATGGATAGTATATAAAACAGAAACACATATACACTTTACTTTAGCCATTCCTACACATGCATGCATACAACTAACACATAGACAACATTTTTTTTAGGAAATGGGATGCACGCAATATGCTTATATAGCTTACATATTATTTACATATATAGATACTTGCATGCATGTTTTTTTAAAGGCACACACCAAAACACAGACTGACTCATCGTCAAGTCATTTAGCTGTCTCCGACGGTCTCAATCAAAATCCATATATGCCCATCTTGTCATATAATTTTTTTTTCTCTCCTTTCGTTACCTACAGTCTGTACTCACGTAATACAATTTATCTGGTAAATGTGATGGTGGTGGAATATAATTGGCTGATACACAACTATTAGAAAATTTGTATTGTTTATTTATTACACACGTGTCCATGAAATAACACAGCAGCTGAATAATTTGTCTATATATCACAACCGCAATTTAACACTATGTGCTCCATTCGCATACAGGAATATGCAAGCCAGGATAAATGGGATGAGCACCTTTAATGCAAAATATGTAGCACACACACACACACAGGATTGAATTTATATGCTTTATTTATGGGAAAATTGCAGAGATTTCCAAAATGTGGAACTAGAAAGGTTTTAGAGGAGTCCTGATGATACTTGCATAGATCAAGCAGAAGCCTTTTGCTAGTTATCAAGAGAGGAAGAGAAAACAACTAAATTTTTGAATTTCAGAATGAAACAAACAGGAAATCAAGTTAGTCAAGGTAATTTGCTAGAGATTCAAAATGTATGTTAAATCGTATGCAATGCATACATGTGTGTGTGTGTAGTTAAGGCATCTGAATTCTAGTACACATATTATTAGGCATGCTGCTACATGTGCATGATTTTACCCAAATGAATTTTTGAAAGGATATCCCGAAATTGTCGTGAATTTTGCTAATGCTTCCCTCACTCCCGCCATTTGCTCCTTCTGTCTGTCTGGCTTTTGTGTATCCTGCGGGTGTAGTCTCTTAGCCTCTTGTCACATGTAATTACGTAGACACTATAACAAAAGCAAAAGGTCAACCCCCCTTTCTCCCCTTCTCATCCGATTGTGGGAGAAGCACAAGCAAGCAAAACACACAGAGAGAAAGTGTGGAACCAGAGGAAAGGATAATACAACTTGCTCAAAGAATGAGTGAGGAATATGCACACATTCACTCACAAGATATATTGATTAATTTAAATTTTGAATGAAGAAATGAATGACTAATGACATAAAGTGAGCTACAGCGCCCCTGCCACCACTGCTATCACTGCCCAAAGGCTTCCATATATATAAAATCATATAACACAGCTTGCCTACTGCTCCAACAGTAAAGTTCAAAATAACACAATGTAGAAGATTTCGTTTATCATGATCAAAAATATTATGTAGCATCAAAACACATATAAAATATTATATAAATTAAGTATGTTGATATGATGTGACCATTGTACAATTTTACTGGAGCTTCCTACTAAAGTTTAATACACCTACACATTATTCATATGTGAATTTAACTTTTTTCCATGTATTTGTGTTTTTAAACCTGATAGTAGCACAAATGTAATTTGACACATGAACAAGTTTTAAAAAAAGTGAAAATGAAGGGAACAAAAATATTTCTCTTATACGTACAAATATATATCTGAAAAAAAATATATATATACATTTATCCACTGAAATTTTGTATATTAGCCGAGCAATTTAGGGCAATATACTACAAGGAGCATAAATACCACAACCCACAACGGCATTACAGATTACCTGCTTTCAAGTCAAATAAATATTTTATGATTGCTAGGATGCGCATTGCATATTGGCAGGGATAAACGTTATGAATTTCCTCGTCGCTCTATAACTATGGTAGAGAAAGTGTATAGAATAGCCTTGTGTGAGGGGAACGAAAGGAGAGCGAGAATGGTAATGTAGAGAAATAATGCAACAAGAGCGGACAGGGTTTTTGTTGGAAAATAGGCACATGCCTTTTATTATTTAGCAGCTTGTAAATACACACACACACACACACACAAGCCTGCATTCCCATGTTATTTCTGCGATGCTGCTACTGCTGCTGCTGATGATGATGATGATGATGATGACGGTGACAATGTAAATGATTAAACAGTCTGACTCTGACTTGACTTGAGTATAAAAATAGGGATACTTACATACATTGTAGTAATAATAATAATAATAACAACAACGGATCCAATGTTTTTGGTGAGGATTATCGTGGTTATGTTGTAGTATTTTGCTTTCACTCAAAAAAAGTAGGGGAAAGTGCTAATTTCCCTATTTTCTCTTTGAACAATGACGAGAGATGATGCACACATTACACACAAACACACCACTACATTATATACCACTACGCTATCATTATTTTGACATTTTCGTGATAAACTCCACCACGCTACTACACAGAGCGACAATCAAAAACACATGCATTCATATATACACACACGTATTCATTCTACTGTCGGTGTTTTTTATGCGTGGGCATGTGTGTGTGTGTGTGTGTGGAGTGTGGAGGAGGCTCATTATGGAAGATAGGTAGAATGCCATTATTTATGTATAATTATTCCGTTGTTTGTCTGTTCATCAAGTAGCAGCACTACCACAACCACAAAATTTGAAGGGCGCAATATTACGCCACCGCTATTTATATTCCTCTTTATGTGTTTTGCTAAAAGTCTGTGACTTTCCCTTGAACAACATGAATCATTAAACGAAAAATTGTATACTACGGGATAGTTGCCTACTTACATGGGCGGGAAAACCTTACCTAATATCAAAGCTGACCACACCAATTTTACTTGTGTACCAAAAAGTATATATACCTTTGCATAAATAAAGCCACATAATATTGACTAATGTCATGCATGTAGGCATGTATGTCCACTTTGTAGTATGTATCGTGATGACCAAGACAGAAAAACTATGTTGGGTTCAAAGGTAATAATGTGGGCTCTCCTTTTTTTGCTTTGACAAAAAAACGAGAGAGAAACGTTTATATTTGAGGTGTAGTAGTAGTAGTAGTTATTATTGCCTTGCTCCTAAAAACTCAAATTAGTATTAACATTCGTCCTAATGTAAATTGTTTGTATTTTTAGTGATTGCTACTTTTTTATAGTTAATAATACAGGAGGAATAAAATTGCCGCATTTATAAATAGTACTCCTACTCTTTGTTGTACGGCTGCTATATATAAAATGTGTGTACAATTGACAAAGAACTAGGCCTCACCTCATGAACTTGTCCTTTAGCCTTTTCAATGCCAAAATAAATTTATCACAAAAAAACTGATCCTTTTTAAAAAATATTTTGCCTCAACTTTTTTGTTTATTTTTAGAAAAAAAAATACATAAAAAAATTAAATAAAATAAAATACGTTTATATACATCCTGTCATTTGTTAAACGTTCCTCATGCCTATACATATACATGTGTCTATATAAATACGGAGTGGTAAATGTAGTGCTGCCAGTAGTTTATAAACATGTACTACTACACCATCTGATAATTTCATGAATGAGTTCAGTTGAGTGTCCTCCGTTGAAAACAAAATTTCCGACAAAAAAAATAATATTTGGATAGCATACATTTACCTAGTAGAGTCACAGTAATTTGCATTTTTTCCCTTCTCCCTTCCGTCATCATCATAATCAAAAAGCTGTATAGCCATACAGTTGTTTGTACTTAGAGGCTTATGCCATTGTGTACACTTACAATCACTCTTTGGAAAGTAGTGTGTGCTTGTGTGTGTGTTGTAGTGAGTGAGTAGATACATTGATTAAATTGAATAAGAAAAGAGGGATAGAAAGGGAGAGGAATTGAAGTGTACTGATTGCTTTGATGCTCAGATGTCAAAAACATGACAAGTTGACAAAGAAAACACACACACACACACATATAGGTACTCACCTCAACCATTTTCCATTCAAGAAAATAAAGGGATATGGAGACAAACACACACACACACACGCACAACAAAAGATGAGACTTATGGAAAATCTGGTGGTATATAACAACAGCGGCAAAGGATGAAAAGCCTCTCACTCTCTCTCCTTTCCCTCTTCTATTCTCTGTCACATTGTTTAAAATGGGATCAGTACAGAGTACAACAAGAGGAGGTGAGTGAGACAAGTCACCCATGAATGAAGATATTGCTCGCTCCGTCTTACTCTCTCCATCCATTATTTTCCCATACATACATACTTCTTTTTTTTATGTCATTCCAGTTATGCCTATTAACCACTTACATGCACCAAATACACACACACACACACGCACACACAAGCCAACTGATTGTGAGATGAGATTGAAGAAAAGAATATTATGAAGACGAAGAAGAAAAAAGAAAAGGGGTTTTCTTTGTGTGAAAGCGTGTTTTATAATAATACAGTATAAAAGGCTGAACAACAAGGAGAGTAGTAAAGAAAGAAGAAAAAAGGCACAGGAAGTGGGGAATAAGAAAAGAGAGAGAAAAAAAACGAATGTTTGCTTGGTTTTTGGTCTTGTTGGTTCTTCTTCTTCTTGTACTACTTGCCTTTTTTAAATAAAAAATAGTAGCGACACACATACACACATACACGTAGCACACTATCAAAAAAAGCGGAGACTTGACTTAACTTTCTCTCTCTCTCTCTCTCTCTCCTCTAGTTTTCGTTCAAGTTGAATGAGTCTCTTGTTCATGTTTTCTCTTTTCCCATTTGGAAAAGAAATTGTAGCATGTATGCGGTAGTAGTATGTGGTTGTAGATGCAAATACTTTTAGAGAGAAAAAAAGAAGGAAACTGTGTACTTTCACTATTCAAGCTCAGCCTACTCTACTCCACTCTCGAGGTTGAGAACCGTATTATGTGGAATGCCAGGAAAGAGAGAGAGAGAGAGAGAGAGAGATAGAGAAGAGTGAAAAGAGAAGAGCGTGCATTAGAGATTTGTCGTAACCGCATGAATAAGACCTGACAAGAGATTTCGTTTGAATATCAATACATTTATTGCCAGAGGGGATTGATGTCCTTTCCATTATATCCTTACACACAAACACACACACATGGAGCTCTCACACAAGGTATTACAGAGTTTCTCTCCAGCACACATATATGCACCTCTATACACACACACACACACATTATTATATGATGTCGCTTTTTGTGTATGTGTGTGTGAGCGTGTGTCTCCTTATGAAGCTTTTGTGTTGTGTTATGTATCCGTGTCCTTTTCCCATCACTTGAGTGAATATGTGTGTCGCGGCTTAACAATGCAACTTATTATAATGGATTTCATCAACATTTGTAGATATCCAACACACTCAAACATCGAACTACTTTACTTTTCTGTTATGATCAACATCAGCATATCATCAACAACAACGACGAGAACATTGCCGTGTTTTGAGCATCATGATCATGATGATCACCATCATCATCATATGTACTTTCAGACTTTTTTTTGTCGTATATTATACATCCCTTCATTTTAACCACAGTTTCCTCCTCACATACAATCTGCTGCTGCATTTTCTCGTTTATTCTTTATGGCTTCATATTATACCTTTTTTAGAATACACAATAGAGAGAGAGAAAGAGTCAGTTGATAAAAGGCATTTCAGGATTTTCTCTAGTGACACATTATTCAATTACTACTGCTACTACTACTACTGCTATAACATGCACATTTTATCTCTAGTAGAATCAATAGTAGTGGGGTGCAATTACTGTCAGATTTACATAAATAATACGCATACACGCTTGTACGTATTTGTAGGTATGTGAATTATATATATAAAAAAGATGTACACAAAAATGTTCCGATAAATAATAATAATAATAAATTTCGGATTTCGAATACAGTCTCAGCAAAAACTGGTCCCTGGTGATTTCCGAGAAATTCATGTGAGAGAAAAAAGGGGATGATGTATTTTATCAGATGAACTGTTGTTGGTAATGCCAAATACACGACATTTTCTGTACAATGCCACCGGACAGGACAGAGATGCAGACACATTTTTTTCACCCTTCTCTCCTCTCTCTCTCCCTTCTTCTTTCTTTGTATCTCTCGCTTTCTCTACGCTCGCATTACATGATTTCATTTGAAAACAGGTAGAAAATGGGAAATGCTACAAAATAATATTATTTGGGGTAATTGAGAATGAATGAGACAGAAGAGCCAGGAAACGTGTACCAACAAACAAAAATAATACTTGTATATTTATTTATTATTTCGGATAAAAAATAGAAAAGAAGGAGGAAACGATGCGCAGAAGAAGAAGAAGTGAAGAAAAAATAGCATTGCATTGTCTAAACATACGGCAGCTGTGTGTCAATATAAACACTAACTGTAGGTGACACTTGGCAGCTGATAGGAAACTAGAAAAACATTTCCTATCCATTGCACAAAAAAATCCAGCATCCATATGTTGGATGTATATAATGTACCATAAGATAGTACTTTTTGTACTAAATAATATAATTTATAATAATAATAATAATAATAATAATAATAATAATATAACAAAATACAACAACATAGCTTCTCGTTTTTCTTAGGAAAATGGTGGTCTAGTTATGTGTTATGTGATTCTAGCATATTTCGTTACATGGAAGATAGAGAGAAAGAGAGAATAAAAGAAAAACATGCATGCTTGTAGACAATTTTTTTCTTGGATGAGAGAAATATATCCCCCTTTTTCGATTTTCCTGTCACCGTTCAAGTATCAACCTGTATGTATTACTACTACTACCAAGAAAAAGAGGGAGTCCACTTCTCATACTACTACTAGCCTTGTCCTCTCTCCCTCTTCTCCTTCTTTTCTCTTCTCCTTCACTTTTTTTGAAACACTGAAAAAAAAATCCTGTTTTCATTGCTTGTCCCTTTCTACAAGCCTGAATGATACCGGGAAAAGAGAAGGGACAAAAAGAAGAAGAAGAGAAAAACAGCGTGCGGTGTATATCATCATCATCGTCGTCCTCCTCGTCATCATCCTGATCATGAGCTGCTGTTTATTTTTTTTCCTTCGTCTCTTCTTTTCTCTTCTCGTCCGCTATTTTTATTTTGCTGACGGGTCTGGCTTAACTCCGCCACGCACATCTACTACACAACTTCTACTCCAGCTTTACACACTTGGACAAGAATACGATGAAAAAAGAGAGAAGAAGAAGACAAGTCAAGGCGTAGAAGAAGCAGAAGTAGAGGAGGATGAAGAAAGCAACAGCAATACAAGCAGCAACACCAAACTACTCTATCACTATCACCACTGCCGCCACCACAAAAGTTATATAACAGGCTGTTATAGTATATTTGTGTTATTTCTTGTATGAGATATCTATGTTGTGTGTATATATATCATGTATATCCTTTCCTTTGCATCCTTGTATCTTGTTCATATTCGCCTTGGAAAATGCATGAATACGTTATATTTTTTGTGTGTGTGAGAGAGAGAAAAAGTCAGCTATAGTAGATAGCATTTTTTGTCTGATCCTTTTTTCTCTCTCTCTCCACTGTTTTTAGCGGGATTGTTACTGTGAAACATACGGTCTTTCTACTGTCTCTCTGGGGAAATCATTTATCTCCAGTTGAAGACGAAGAAAAGTGGAGTAGTATCAAGAAGAAAAAAAGCTTTGCGAGTTTTTTCCTCTTCTTCTTCTTCTTCTTCTTCTTCTTGTACTTGTGTTTGTATAAATACACATTGGCGTGTGGCGACAATCTTGCACAGTTTAGGCTGAAAAGTAAGGAAAAATAGAAGGAAACATCAGAAGAAGAAGAGAGAGATGAAGACAGACATATTTGTTCACTATGATGATATTACTACATCAGCAGATCAATTCTGCGAAACATACTACTACTTGCTTTCCTTTATTTTTATTTTTTACTCGTTCGTCTTTTTTTCCTTCTTCCTCTTTGGTTTGGTTATGTGCATGCATGAAGTTTGTAGTGGTGTCTTCCTGTTGTTTTGTGAAAGAGGAAACGACTCTATTACTGGCGCACTTATTTTTCATACTTTCACTCTTGTCAGGGAATGCGTGAAAGATAAAACTGTTTTTCCACATTGATTTATTTCCCATCTCTTTCTTCTTCTTCTTCTTCTTCTTCTTCTTCTGACAGTTTTTATATCATAATACCAATATAAGCTGTGTGTGCAGTATTATTTTTTTCGTCAATATGATGTGATATGATGATACAAAATACAAACTTTTTTTCTTCGTCGTCATCGTTCATAAAAGTGATATCTACAATTTTTTTGAGATATAAATGCAAACATGATTTTGTCTCATTTTTTCCCTTTTTGATTTTCTTTCTTTCGTTTACGAGAGAAATGAGAGAAAAATATTTATTATATTTCGTGTGAAAAGAAGGACGACGAGAGAGGAAAAGGATAATAGATGGATAAATGTACTTGATCCAAATTCCTGGTAAAATGGAGGTTATTTGGGAGAGGGGGAAATAGAAGGAAGGAAGAAAAGAGAGAGAAAGGGATGATGATGATGATGAGGATGATGTGTATGTCGGTGAGATTGACGAAGAAGAGGGCTATGGTATCTTCTTCTTCTCTATTTGTATGGATAATGCATGTGTCATGTGTGTCATGCAATATGCATGTCATGAATGCATATACATCTATCAACTTTCTTGTTCTTCATTCCACTTTTAAAGGTGGAAGGAGATTTTGATTCAGGTACTAAAGGTGAAATTGAGTAAGAGAAACTGATGCTTCTCTCTATTCTGCACCATATTTATATGTATATATATTTATATATGTACGTGTGTGTATTTGATAGAGAGAGAGAGAAAGAGAGGACTAATCTGTCAAATAAAATTAAAACGGATAGCTTGTTTCATTCTGGAAAGGAGACGAAGGACGGGAGGAGAAGAGAGGGAAAAAATGTCAACCTATTTGTGAGCGTCAACGTCAATAAAATGCAGACGTCAGCAGAAGACGCAATGTAGTAAAGTGCTTTCTATTTCCTTGTACTAGTTTTCCACAATTTCTTTCCCGTTCATATACAAACACATACACACATGTAGTTATATTAACAATAACATAGGTAGGTAGTAGGTATGCAATAGAATAAGTATATGTATTTACTGGATTGTATGTCTGATCTTATCTTTCTCTCTCTCTCGTTTTTTTTCTCTTTTTAAGAAACAAGCATAAAAGCATAAAAGCCTTTCTTGAAGCTGACTACTTTTGAAATGTCTTTGGTTTAAAAAGCGAAATGAATTAGCCATAAATTTTTACTGATGCATCATCATTCTGGTGGGTTGTGTAGATACCAATATGTGTGGATACATGTAGGATCCATCTTCTTTTTCTGATATTTCTCAAAGTGGTGGTGAAGGGAGTTCATAAAGTCATATGAGAAATGATCAGGATGATGATGATGAAGAAGAAGATGTAAAGGTACACATTGCATCATTGCACCAATGGTGGGAGCCAACCCCTTATTTTAACTCTGTCTCATACAGAGAGATACACGCACAACTTTTGCAGAGTCATCATCATCATCAGCAAGATCACCATCGGACTGAGAATCAAATTATGACTGATCTCATCACCACCATCCATATCAACCATACAACTACCATCATAAATGTTACTTAGGATGACTACAACCACTGCTGCTGCTGCTGCTGAGAGAGTACAAGTTACTTTATTCCATCTTCGACCTCAATTTCACTCTTTTCTTCTTCTTGGGATCACCAACATCATATCGTCATCATCATCATGACACCATGGTCAATTTTTTGGCTAGTACGATGCTGCAAGTAGTAGTACTAGTAGTAGTAGTCGTGTTTCATAGTCGAGAAGCAAAATACATCCAAGGAAATACCTCGTTTTTTCATCACCGCTTTTTTAACTTTACTACTGCTCCTAGTTTTACTACATGACATACACACACACACACACACACACAAGTAAACGAAGTGCTTATTTATAGCCTTTTCCCTCTTATTTAAAAAATGTATCTTGTAAGATAACTTATTACTATAAATTTTATATTGGTCTAAAAATCCATAAACGCCC
>JAHZNC010000627.1:0-15420 GCA_027744095.1 Zhuqinia jingwanae | reverse complement strand
CATTGAACTATACAGTAGTAGCTTGAAGGCAGGCATATCTGGTAATGTGATATGTTTGAGAATGGAGTGAGTGGTTGAGTTTTATGCAGGAATGCGAACTCAATATCCAATTAAGATCCTTTTTTTGGTAATTTGTTTAAAACACGTTGCAATAAAAAATAAGTTTGATTGTTGAAAAAAAAGACTTGTCAAATCGTGCAAGGGGAAACGGAACGCATGTTACACGTTTACACGATGACAAATTCCTACATTTTACATGGTTAAATAGGTGGCAAATGGAAGTAGTAGCGTTTGTATAAACGTAATAAAAAGTCCATCAAAGTGTTCTAGAGATTTGTCAAAGTGAAAGTGATACACATTGTATTACGTTTTAGATATTTTATTATTTTACACGGACTGAAAATTGATACAAATGATGATTCATAAAGTAATTTTTATTGATTTGTAATATTATATTCCATAAAAACATAAAATTTGTAATTATCCTCAAAGTTGAAAGTACAAAATATAATTGCACATTACCCATATATGTATAGGTATTCTGAT
Source organism: Zhuqinia jingwanae (assembly GCA_027744095.1). Classification (NCBI taxonomy): domain Eukaryota; kingdom Metazoa; phylum Arthropoda; class Collembola; order Entomobryomorpha; family Paronellidae; genus Zhuqinia; species Zhuqinia jingwanae. The sequence continues at coordinate 14,874 of JAHZNC010000627.1, read as the reverse complement.
TTGGATGTTATAGTTATATTATTTTGCATTGTAAAGGATATTGGTTTTTAATGATTGTATTTACACAATATTAAATTTTTTTGAGAGAGATTTTTTTTAACGAAACAATTGCCAATTGTGTTTTTTATACCAACATTTCATTTAATTCATTCATTTTAAAATAGCCCCTTTAGTTTGAGGTTGTTAGAAACTCAATCAACCCGTCGGAATTTTAATGCATTTGATAATTATATAATTTACATTCTTTTATGTCAATGCCCATTAATTGAAAATTTCACTAAATACACAATAGCTAATTATATGACAAAACAATAAAGCAGGTATTATTACTTTTTTTTTTGGCAATTTTATTGTATGATTCAAAAGAACGTGCACACCAACCTCAATTTGTCATTTGCAAGAAAAAAGTGAACACATACAATTTCTCAAGACAATTTGTATTGACTTTGCAATGGAATAATTGGAAAAAATGGGAGATCAGTTCCAACGTTGTCTAATCTCGTGAGAACCATAAGTACTTTTAATCCACGATAGCTTCCAAGCCCATTGAGATCCGTTCCAACGTTGTCTAATCTCGTGAGAACCATAAGTACTTTTAATCCACGATAGCTTCCAAGCCCATTACAAATTGCACTTGAAAATTTTTGTGAGATTTGTGTGCAGTGAATTTCTGAATTTTTTTTTTCTTCCGTCGATCGATAGGCTCGGATCAATTTTTCTGACTATTTAATCCAAGTGCACTTGAAGAATCCTCTGGATTCAGGGATAGTAAAAGATTCTCACAACTTGATCCAGGACGGTGGTGGTATATCGAGAGACAAAATATATACATCAATTAGGTATACCTCTTAAACTACATATTTAATGCCATTTCCTCAGAAATATCGAAATTATTCGTTGCTGCATACACTGCCGTCATCCAGTTTTAGTGGGCACGCAACAACACAACCAAGTTTGTTGGTGTACGTGCATTCGTAAAAAAAAACAAGCTGTATGGAACGCATATATACGTCAATTCAGTTCGTGTGCAGCAAGCAAAATATTGCAAAAAACTCTTCTGCTGGAGGTGAAAATGAAGTTTGCTTTCACCTTTCCCAATTTTTTGTTGTTGACAGAAATGTGTATTATCTAATCAGCAAGTTTTTTTCGTGCCATGCCATAAGCCATAATAATGCCTACGTCTTCTGACACTAACATTTTTGTTTAAGTGCATGTTTTTGTGTATATAAATATATTCATTCATAATAGATGTATTTTTATATCAAAAACACAAAACATATATTTTTAATACGGTAGCAGTGCAATGATGTACTTAATACAGTTGGTCGATTGACGAGGTATGTACAATAATAGTTCTATAAACATTGCTCTTGGGATACCGCAGTTACCACCACTGTACTGTGTTACAAATTTTGCTATTAAAGTTGCCGATAAATAACACTATCAACCAGTAAAAGCTCACGATGCACATTTAAAATAGCTATATTGAGTAAATGATTGGGTATGATAATGATTTGAAGTAGAATTCAACAAATTCAAATAAGAGTTGAGATCTATGTAGCTATTCTAAATGCAAGGTAGCGTGCAATGTAAAGACTTTTTATTGTGATGACGAATATGGATCAATATTATTATGATCATGATCAAGTTTCATTTAGATATGAATTTTCCATTGAAAAACTCACATAGTCAGTGTTTCAAATATTTCTACTCTGAACATGACACAAAAGTGATTTCAATAAATTGACATGACACATTTCAATAAAAGAAGTTTTAGGAAAGATAATCAAGTTGACAGGGTTTGTCGCATTTTTATGCATTTTTTAAACTGTTCGTTGCATGGTAATATATAGTCATGTATTGGACCGCAATACATACATACATATTTGATGAGAGTCACGAGATTGCACTAAAATGCAATACAATTATATATTTTTTGTATGCCTAAATGAAATTTCTTTAGGATTTCCTGTCTCATTTTTTATTATATGAGTGAGTAACAACCACTCAAGAATATCATGTAGTTTTATACTACTACTACCACTGCACCGAATGGTATAATTTAATAAACAACACAAGCAATATGAAATATTGTATATTTTATTAGTTGCTTTAGTATCAAATAATGTGAAATGACCAAACGTACATACATTAATGTGATATTGGATATGCCGTCTTCTCTCTTCATGTTTCATTTCATACAGTAATATCATGTTTCTCTTGATTTTTGTTTTGATAGACAACAAAAGAGAGTTTGTCATTGCAATTTATTTGTTTTCTTGAAATAAAACACTACACAATTACGATTATTATACTATCCCAATAACTTTTTTCATGACTATTGGTCATTCGCAAAATTTTATATACACATACATTTACATGAATTCACCTTTGCGCTTAAAAGTAAAACAACAGGAAATAGCTATGCATGTTTTAGTACTCAACCTCTTTTATGTTTGTCGTTTAGCTAGACATATACATACAAAATACATAATGCATATATATCTACATACATCATCATCATCCCTCACTTTGACTATTTAGCTTTCATTTCTCCTCTTTTGACGCTTGCACATATATGAATAGAAGTTCCAGAGTTCCAGGTATTTCAAAATACCATATTATTATCATTATTATTATTATACCTAGTACTCCAGCAGCAAGCAATATGCCACTCTTGACATGACTGTATGAATGAGATTCATAGCAGGCAAAAAGCTGTTGGTGGCTATGCATGGTAAAAATAAGTTTATGGTATTATATGCACAAGTCTATAAATATTATATACATACATATATAACACGTGGGAAAACAAAGTTAAAAAAGATTGCCAGTTTATGACTTGTCTAACCCGCTCGGCGTGTAGGAAACCAAGTATGGCAGTTGCTTTTAGGATTAACCTGAACCTTTAGCGGCATATTGATTCCTGAATTGATTATTCCTGGAGAACTCACCAAGTCCAAAAATACTCCAAGCAGAGAGTTTAGCAGTCATCCTTCCAAGTCACATTTAAGTGTAATGATATGACATCAGAATCAGACATGACTCTTTACATTTTCGTGGTACTACTAGTACACAACAGTGGTGGTGGTGATGATGAAATGGCACAGAATTCATCTAATCCTTCTCTTGAGTTTGCTATTATGAAAGTCTCAGTTAATCACTATCACCATCAGCATCATCGGTGTTTTTGTAGATAGCGCGAATCAAGTTCTCACAAAATACTTCATCCAGTTGTTAAAATAGCATTTTTTCTTCAGTTTATTTCCATTTCCAAGCTTGTTCATCCTTCATGTAAATTCCTGATCTAGGTATATCTAGTTTACCTTAAAAATATGTTTTTATTCAAGTAATATAATATTGAGGATGCGTATAAATTCAAAATTAGAACTTTTAATTCGTAAGACAATGTTGTTCATTCGTATAGAATTTTACAGTAAAAAAATGATTAACTTGATTAAATCCAAAATGACATTGGCCATTTTTTGTTATTATTAATAATGAGTAAATGAGCAAGACCATGATCATTTTTTACCATACGGTTTTATATCTTTGTTTTTTTTCAAATGGGGCGTTATTTGATTCAAATCAAACCGCCATTTTTTCCTACTTTAGGGAAGCAAATAATTCCAGCATGTCAAATAGCAATCTTGTTAACAAAAGCTACCCCATAAACTTTGCATAAACACATCAAAATTTAAGCAGTGTGATGATGAGGTGTGTAAATTTTTATTTCGATTTTTCATCTCGTTATCTAAGAATTATTTTTTTGTAAACTTGGAAGGAAAAATACAGGTGAATGAGAAGATGAGACATGTAAAAGTGATAGGTAGGTGTAGGTATATTTGTATAAACCCGACAAGCAACAAAGGATAATACCTACACATTTGATATTGATAGTTATTAAATGCAACGTTAATACTGAGGAAAAAACCGGCTCTTTTGTTCCATCGCGTCTCATACGCCCAAAAACTCCCACGAATACACATATTCCTGAGAACTGGAATATCTTGAAAGAATTCCCTCACTCTCTTCTCGCATTCCATTTCAAAAGCAGCTGTAAGCATTGCACACTCAATTTAGCTCTTTTGAAGTAATTTTTGCTGCAAAAGTAGTTGTTTTTAAAAACAGTAGAGATATGGATCTAGGTGCTCAATATGGAAATATGTGAATGTGCAATTTTTTTTCCATGTGTCCGTGTTTATACACATACACATATGTATATATGGCTTCACTAATTACTAATGTAGAGTTGTTTTATGTAATATACTTACATACATCTAAACAAGTAGGCATCTAATTGCAGCTCATAGGTATATATAGGTACGCATGGTTAAAAAAATGAATGTAAAAAATAGTATCGGCACAATATGTACCAAAATGTGAATAGCCGTAATTAGTATATATAGCCATAGCAGATATGAGGATTAATCAACTATGCAGCAGCAGCAAGATTTCTCTTCCTGTATAATTCAAGTCATCATATCAGTCATCATCATCTCCAGGTTTTAAGTTGATACGTACATAATATATAAAGCCAAGATTATCACTTTTATATTACATTATCCATCATCTTTGCTACGATCTATCTACCTGGCGTGTGTGGTGTTGTCATTCACAGTATTGTTTCGACGTCATTTGTTTTTCATGGCTAAAGTAAAGGTTTCAGTAAAGTAATGTTGAGCGTTGTTGGTAACCTATATGTGTTGTATTTTGTCTTTGTATCCATGCATGACCTGATAATTTGATAACTTACATATTATTATGGTCTACCCACAGAAGAGTCAAGCCAAATTGAATTAATCTCAGTTTTCAGGTGAAATAAAATTCGTCTCTACTCATGCGTGTGAAATTTTTTCTTGTGAAATAGGGCATTATCCACCACGAATATAGCACAGCAGAATTTGAAATTCCTTTCAAGTTTCATCATCATCAGTAGTCAGTCCAGTGACGAAATTTAGGTTTAAGCTTGAAAGTAAATGTATTTCTGCTGGGGTTTACAAAGATAGATCCAGTTGTGGTTTCCAAGTATGTTAAGCTTTCATTTAGATTTTGACTTATATACACCTAGTTTGGGGAATTGCTCTTCGTGGTGGCCAAAGAATATAGTGTGGCTATGAAATTATCCACCAAGTTAATTTTTTTTTACAGCAAAAACATGTTTTATTTTAGTTGTGGAATAAGATTATATTTTATCTGATAGATTTGGTTGAGATTGAGCGTGCTAAAATATACACTCTTCCTTGTTCTTGTATCACACAGGCTAATTTAATGTGTGAAATTGCAAATGCCTGCCCATCCACCGGTTTCAACTGAAACATTGATGATGATGATGGCTGTTGTAATAAGGCATTGGATCAACCCTTTTCCATTGATTATATGACCGCTTGGAAGATTCAAAAGTTTTAGTTTTTAATCAGTAATCCCCTGGGAGAGAAAGACTAACCAGCTTGAATGTACGTGACCTTGCATAACACTGTTTTAATCTTAGATTGATGCCTGATATGAAAGAAGATTTATGTGCCTATATAAGTTGATTGATATAATTTGTCTAATGTGAATCAAGATATTCTATTTTGAGGTGATTATTGGACTGCTTAATTGCATGGTTTTGTTTTGTGTGCAATGTTTATGACATTAGATTCTGATCTGGATAAAAATAGAAATACAACATATAAACCTGGCTGCACATCTGATAAAGACCACGACCTTGTGTCTAGTGCATTGAATTTGTATTTTCAACGCTATATATACAAAAAACCGCTTCAATAATGGATCTGGAAAGCTTGACAAATTTGAGGGATAAGAGGAACCGCTTTCAGGTAAACAGGGTAGACTCGGTGGCAACAGGTCATCACTCGCCCGGTTCCCCTAGTGGAGGGTCATCTGGAACAATTAATAGCGGGGCAACGCTACTGGCATACAAGGACTTTGGAAATGGGGCAACTGGGAACGGAACCCATGTAGTAGACGGTAATTTACAAAACACACAATATAATTTGGCACACACTTCACAAACGCTATCGGTTTATATCAACCCTTTGGCGCACCTTGCAATGAACCCGTCATGTGGATATCCACAACGTCATGATAATCACCATCCTGGGACGGGGGTTGTCGATCATCATGATGATGAGTCTATCTCTGACGCAGAAAATAAGAAGGGTCAGTGATTCTCTAATGCACGATCCATTCAAGCTGTAGCTCCCCTTCCCTCTCTACCTCCATAAATCCTACAATGATGACTCGTTTTTTTCTGTGTGTGAAAATGCCGAATGTAATTTTAGAACCTTATTGATTTTCTTATCAAGGTGGTGGTGGGGAAAATATGTTTCCATACACTAATGGAAATATCTCTTCACCAGATGGAAAGTTGGAAGAAACGTCTCATATTGGGCACAGNTTCCATACACTAATGGAAATATCTCTTCACCAGATGGAAAGTTGGAAGAAACGTCTCATATTGGGCACAGCAACACGCATACCGTGGGCGGATCTTATGCAAAGAGTTTTCGACACTTCACCAGGTATTTAATACTAAATTTTATAGCTAGCCAATTGTTTATTAGTAAATCTTGCAAACAAGATGCTAATCGTAAAAAAATTCACATGATTGTAAAATTAGCGATGTAGAACAAGGCGTTTGCTAGCTCGAAGCTTAAAAATTGCAATAAAGCATTGATTTTTGTAGAGGATTTTACATACATATGTACATACATATGTATGGCTGAGCGGTAAATCAAACCATACGATAATTATTTTATTGCGTTTTTTACGTTGCGAGTAAGCAAGATTACAATACGTTTACTTGCTAAACTATTGATTGTATCAAAAATAATAAAATGAATAAATATTTTGTTGCAAATTACAGGGAAGCATTGCCACGGATTGACAATTACAGAAATATGATGTCGATACAGGTAAATATGTACCTATTTACATTTTGTGTTCTTGTTCCCGTACCAGTGTTCTTGTGAAATAAATTCGGTAATTTCAATTCCTTACAGGCTGCATACCGCCCAACGCTTGATGAACTCCACAACATTACGGTCCATAGAAAGGTAATCTGCCGTTTTTGATCGATTTATGGCGAGGAGGATAAATTTTTTTTTGCTGGAATATCATATAAATATGCATTTACTGGGCACTCACCCTGTCATGTTATCCAGTTCAGTCGAACATTTAGCATTCTATCTATTTTAGTGAATTTATCAACGATGCTTTTAAGCCGCTGTGATTGTATTTGTGCGAATTCTTGTCATTTTTGTGTTATATAATGGGCCGCGCACGAATTCAGTCATCAGGGGAGTTTTTTTTCTAATCCGTCAGCAGTCAGAAAGTACGTCGGGCTTTCGTGCATTCATAGATTAGGAAGCAATTTACTTTCAATCATCTATAGCTTTTAGCGAATTTCAATGTCACATGCGATAATTTGAAACCAAAAATGCTATAATGAAAGTTATCAAGTATGAAGCATAAAAATCGTTTCTCAATTTAATTTTTCGTACCCCTTTATTTGTCATTAGCGAAATAAAAAAATGTATGTAGCTTCGGTAGTCGGTACCCAAAAATTGATGCTATCATTATTTTATAAAAATGCAACTTATTATATTCATGTACCAGAAAATGTAAAATAATTCCATGTTCCACACTTTAACCGACCAAAGTTAATTGCATGTTAAGCCACAGTTTATTATACAGTAATTTTCCATTTGTGGAATTTTTCGTGTCATTTGCCTACTCAATCTGTCATTTCACTGTCACTCCTGCCAAAATGAAGACCTTGACTTTCAGTATAGGTATTAGGCGAATAGAGTGTTTGACTTGGACAAAATTCCATATATTTTTACTTTATTTGCTCCGGCCTGTAACAAATGTAATCACGTCACACGATTTCATATAATATGATGAAGACTTTTTATCAGAGTAGAGTATTAGTCACTCGAAAAAAAATCTGCTGCAGTCTTGTATTTTGCTCTAATGTGTGTGTATTTACAAGCGAATAACCACAACCAAACTGACGACTTTGTTAATTAAACCCTGTTGGTGTGGTGAAAGCATCATCTGCATCACACATTTTGTAAAAACTTGAAGAAAATGCCATCCGACAGTAGTAATTACGGGAAAAGAATGGTAGATAAACCAGTAGGTATGGTAGGATGTTCATTATCCAAGTATTTTTTATTTACTTGTAAATGAATAGACAAGAAATAATAATCACTATAGACTTTTTATCAGAGTAGAGTATTAGTCACTCGAAAAAAAATCTGCTGCAGTCTTGTATTTTGCTCTAATGTGTGTGTACAAGCGAATAACCACAACCAAACTGACGACTTTGTTAATTAAACCCTGTTGGTGTGGTGAAAGCATCATATGCGCATCACACATTTTGTAAAAACTTGAAGAAAATGCCATCCGACAGTAGTAATTACGTGAAAAGAATGGTAGATAAACCAGTAGGTATGGTAGGATGTTCATTATCCAAGTATTTTTTATTTACTTGTAAATGAATAGACAAGAAATAATAATCACTAGATAATTTCCTGCAAACTTTTTTTTTCTAAAGTTGGTATTTTCGCAAAAATCACGCGAAAATGAATGAACAAAGGGTCAACGAAACAAAACGTTGCAGACAAGATCCAAGGATAGGATTCGGTTAGAATTTTCTCATCTCCGAGTAGCATAATATTGTGAAGAAAAAAAAGGATTTTGGGTACAGAGATGAACCCGCTATTAAACATCTCCCAAATCATTCTTGACCCTAACAATTGTACAGAACAGAATACAGAAACCGGTATCATGTAAGAAAAAAAGTACATGCTATTTTAGAATACATACAACAAAACACCCAAAGAAACTATCGTACGACTTTTGCTCCCAAAACTGAAATTAATTGACATACAAGACAAGCAGTCAAACACTAGTACTGGCTATCTTCCTGATGATTATGACTTTGTTAGTTACTTTTCCTCTTTAGTTGATTTTGCTTCATAAAATTAGTGGTTTCTATACAAATGCCTCATTCATAAAGTTATATTGAATTGTCGATGTCACTGGCGATGACTGACTACTGCGCTGCTGCTGTGAGAAAAAATGACCCGGATAGCATGTAATTTCTTGATACATCAAAGCGGGCTAGCTTGTAATTATTCTTAATTAGCAGATTTTCGAGTTTGCTACCAAATTAAATTGCATGCTATTTGTGCAGTAATGATATATTATTGTCTTTTATAGCTTTTGTTTGATTTGATACTTGCAACTGCACGATATAGTGTGATGACTGGCATGTTAATAAAATTTCATCGATGAATGAGTATGAGTACATACGTTTTGGACCTGAGTACTTGTATGCAAATCTTATCCTGGTACCCCACACGTATTATACGTCGAGGGACATGTGGCATTTATTGGGGAACACGTATTTCAAAGAATATAACCAGGGATCTGTGTCAGACACAGACAAATTATTATTATTCTGTGGAAAAATACATTTTTTGAACATCCCAATATGTACCTATTTACAAAATATGAAATTAAAAATTTATACGGATGAAATATGCCAAGGCAGGATGATGATGCTCATAATTAGAAATTGATATTCGCATTCTTTACACTGTTCTGAGGACGTCATGATTATGGATTTTCCGCATTTTTTCAGCCTTCAACACACAACTCCGCTGGTGACGCTCCCGCTGAAGGAGGATTTGTAAAATTCGGCTGGGTTAAAGGAGTATTCGTAAGATGGTAAGTATCTTTCCCAGATAAATGGAGGGGTAAATAAAGGTTCACTTCACTCCAACCATGTTTCAGTTATGCACGAAAATCTATTTATGCATCGTGGTCACTCGTAATTCATTTGGGTCAGAGAAAAGCAATGATTTATAGCATTGTTATTATTTTCATTTTTTTTTTTGATTTTCCCATTTTCTCATTTCCCAAATGGATACATTTTCCCCTGATGTTCATGCAAAATTGCAGTGAACCTCCACCCCCGCCATTTGACTTGATTAATGTGTGACTTGTAGCTACAATGTTCGAAAGCTTTAAAAAGAAAGCTTTTGACAAGCCATACAAAAATCGCATCTCATGCTTAAACCCATCTCAGATCTTATAATTACGTAATTTTTATTTTATTTTGATTCTAGCCTGCTAAATATTTGGGGCGTAATGTTATTTTTACGGCTGTCATGGGTAAATAACAAGTTATAATTATTCAAGGGACGCATACACTATGACATCCGAACTTCAAGATTTAAATCTCATCTCGAGATCAAGTGCAGTTGCGCATAATCGAATAAAATGTTTTATCCCCACAACTTTCCCTCTAATTTTTCCTCCCCCAATACTCTATTTTGACCATGCACATTTATCGCAACAATTTCTCCCTGTTCCCAATAAACCCCATGAATCCAATAACAAAACTTCAACTGACCTCGGTTTGCTAGAACCAAGCTCATCCTGTTTATTGTGTATGCGCCCCTCAGAACTAACTAGTTGTCTTAACGGCTTTCATGGGTGATAATTAAAATTTAATTTTCTGTTTTTTTAGGTCACCGGACAAGCTGGGATTGGTACGTAAAAATATTTTCAAGATCGCGCAGGTTTTGAGGTTGCATAATATTGACTGAAATTAATTACGTAGTAATTATTTAATTAGTCGACACTAATTATGAAATATGATTTTTAGTGGGGTATGTTATCCGACATAATTATCATAAATGATAGCTTAAGTGAGTGGTTTGTGACATGACTGACATTAATTAGAAATGATGATTCTATGTCACGAAATTAAAGTAGGTAAGTCTGTAGAGATTAGTAGAATCACTTTCATGGACAGATAGGTACATACATACCGCATACTTTGAATAGCTTTTTAGTTTGATGTGTAGTGTCTTCCTGGCGTCGTCAGACATCTCAGGAATTTTATATAATGAATCAGTATTTTGTTCAAAACTATTTATGAAATTCAGGGATGGCCTGGATTGTAATTTTACTCGCCACAGCGGTAACTTTAGTTACAGGTCTCTCGATGTCAGGTAACTTACTTTCTGAATGTTATCGTTTTAAAAAAAATACAAACTTTTAGAAATTCTTACCTCATAATTGATTTTTTTTACGTCATAGCAATTTCAACTAATGGGCAAATTAAAGGGGGTAAGATGAAACCCTGTTTTAAAATATGCTGCTAGCTTTGCTCGTGTAGTGATCATAATATTTAATTCTAAAAGAAAAAAAGAAGTCAGTAGAGCAAGAAATGCTACCGCACAAATCAAGTTGATTAAACATTTAAAAAATGCATAGTTGATCATAATCATGTCGTTATTTAATAATCAATGCAACATCGTTGATTTAATATATTCATAACAATAAAAGTATTTTTGATTTTTGTATGTCTAGATTTTAGATATATGTATAGCTAAACAGCAGAATAGTCTCTAAAATAAATAAAAAAAATATTGTAGAAAATTATTTATTCAAGTTGCTGCCTGATGCTAAGCTTCTAAATAACCGTACGATAACACAGTCGAACTGAATTTTTTATTTATTTAAGAATGTACCTCTTTGATTTGACTATTACAACAAGTACGGGACCCGAATATCAGTACTTTTACGAGGTACATACAATTTTTAAACCTTGCCCTAACCCAAGTAGAGAAAGAGGTAAAAATAAGTCGCACTTGCAATGCAAATTGATTCTTATATGGCATTGTAACATTCAATTGGCACTTGTTCAAGTTTAGAATCATATAATGGCACATTATAAAGAATCTCAAAATCAATGAGAAATACTAAACATTCCAGTTGTGTTTGGAAAGATACATAATATGCAAGGAAATTCAGTTGACCGTAGTAGTGTGTAAGGTATTCTGTGACTTACATGACTGTCTGACATTGCATACACAAATGGTATTCGATAAACATTTAATTTAATAAAATGTAATATCAGCGTCAGCGTGTCTTATCTGTGTCACAACCTTAAAACTGTAACTCCTGTGAAACGTTGTATGCATACCTTTGTCTCATGTAGAAATTGCGCGAAAAATGGTAACATATTAATATAACCCCTAGAATTTTTCAAACAATATTATTATTATTTTAACAATGTTATTAATACGTGTATGCATAATAATAATTGCAATCCCTTCCTTTTAATTGCAACTTTGTTTTTAGCTCAAGCCCTGCTTATTGTAGTATCTACGAGTGTAGTAACGTTCATCACATCCCTGTCTATGGCCGGTACGATAAATCCTATATCGTCATTTTTCTTAATTAAATAATTTTCACTTTGAATTGAAATCACTAATTAATTTTTTACGTCATAGCTATTTCTACAAATGGCGTTATCAAAAATGGTATGTGTAATAGTTCATAGTATAGTTTTACATATATAATAATATACCTTACTAAACATTTTAACAATAGCTGATAGCCCTGTACATATTATGCATACATTGATTTTAATGCAGTTTCTCAAAGCAAATCGCACTAGACCGGAAATGTAGTTATTTTTACCATTTATGCCCAACAACAACTAACACACCAGACATTAGTCTAGATCATTTAGTTGGTTTTTATTTGTGTTTTATGTCGTTTCATGTCTTAAAGAATTATGATGTTTTATGTGATTATAAATTGTCTAAAGTTTGTATCCAACTAATATAAATGTACACTAACTTCCTTCACGATTGGTTACTGTTCTTGATAGTTTATGGCACATTTTTCCTTTGCACTTCACTGTACACAGTGCATGTAAAATAGTAAATGAATGAAATGCACTACTACTACTGCTTGGAAAGGTTCACTGACTTATTTCCCTTCTCTCCAGACTTTATGGAACTCCTTCATGGTAGATCGACTATAAGTTACAGTTAAAGTAAATTGCATTCTTATAACTTAACAACTAAAGCTATTTATTATTATATAGACAAATGCTTAAATATCTATAACATTCCGCACATAAAACTATTTAATGTTTTGTGTAGTTAGTCGTTGTTGCCTATCGATTTGTCTCACTTCTCCCCATATACTATTTTCAGTTCTATACAGATGCATGTTACAATGTAAAATATTTTTTATGCAACTATTTTATTGTAGAAGCTTAAAGTGGCGTTGCTATACACTATATATGTACAAATGCATAGTTTAGTGCGAAAGAAAATAGAAATTATGTGCTTGCTTTTGCTTGGAGAAATGGCAATGAAATGTCAGCTCTTGGTAAATGTCAAGATGTACATTAGCTGTATAATAATGAGATTTGTTGTAAAAGTATGGACACTAAGGTAGTTGAGGACCCCACCAACAGCGTGAGAATCATTGGATCGGTAGCCATCGTTGTTTTGACATGCGTTGTTGTTATTGGAATGGAATGGGAAGCGACGGTAAGCGATGAAAATCAAGGTGTACTTTCATTAAGTTTGCAAGGAAAATGATTATGTGAATACTTTGAAACATATTTGTGTTACTCACAGGCTCAAGTTGGTTTATTGGGAATTTTGGTGGCAGCCATGATTGATTTCGTTATCGGAAGTTTTATTGGCCCATTGAGTGATGAAGAATATTCCAAGGGATTTGTCGGATTCAACGGTAATATACCATTTCAACATGTTGTTGGCTCCACCGAATATTTCATACATTTTTATGGGTTATCGGTATCACATAAACTGACTGATAATTGTTTTGTTTTTCAATTTAGGTTCGTTATTCATGGAAAATTTTGAAGCAGACTATAGAACAACAAGAGATGGAGAACAAAATTTCTTTTCCGTATTTTCAATCTTTTTCCCTGCTGCTACTGGTATCCTTGCCGGGGCAAATATATCTGGAGATTTAGAAGTACGATAACATTTACACTACATAATATGCGTGTCTCGTGTTATTTCTAGAAATATAGGTAAGAAACTTATGCATGCTTACTAATTGTTTAATTTTCTTTCCTATCACTTCAAAGGACCCACAAGCTGCCATTCCTAAAGGAACTCTACTCGCTATTATTGTAATTTTTATATTCATCCAAACAATTTCTAATTGGCAATGTTGTTAATAGATTATATTTAAATATATATTTTGATTTGTGGGAACACAGGTTACAACAGTGTCATATGTTGTTTTCGCCGTGATCGCTGGATCATGTGTGGTACGAGATGCAACTGGAAACTTCACTGTACCAGATTGGGCCGTAAACAACAGCAGGGAATACATTGCATCAACATTCCGCGATTGTTCTTATGGTGGTAACGATACAGATACTGAAAACGACGTATGTCAATGGGGATTGATGAATAGTTTCCAAGTAATGGAACTGGTCTCTGCCTGGGGACCTCTCATTTACGCCGGTTGTTTTGCGGCTACCTTGTCATCTGCATTGGCCAGTCTTGTGTCTGCACCAAAGGTTTATAATAATATTTATTGTTAATTATTATTATTTTACCGTGATATTTTTTTACCTTGTAATTATATAACCAAATTTTATAACAGGTTTTTCAAGCTCTTTGCAATGACAAGGTAAAACTAACGAATTTGAAAATACCAATAATACCAACCTATAATTTACTAAGGTATACTGATATGATAGGGTAAACTTTTAATAAATCAATTTAAATTTCAAAGCTGTATCCATATTTGGAGTTCTTTGGCAAGGGATATGGAAAAAACAATGAACCCGTTCGAGGATACGTGTTAACCTTTTTCGTTGCATTGGCCTTTATCCTGATCGGTATGATATCATTGTTGTTGAATCTCATAGAATATTGCAGTGAGTAAACTTTTATTGTAAAAATTAATATATATTCTCTGTTGCAGCGGAATTGAATTACATTGCCCCATTGATTTCCAATTTCTTCTTGGCTGCATATGCTCTGGTGAACTATAGTACAT
>JAHZNC010000626.1:0-16475 GCA_027744095.1 Zhuqinia jingwanae | reverse complement strand
GTATTGGTTTGAATTTCCGATGACGTTGGCATTGATGTCTGTATTTACATTGGAACACAAATCGAATAATTTCGTTACTGTGCAATTAATCATAATTTAGAAAAAACTGATTTAAGAATCAATAATGTAACTTGATACGGCTAAACCAAAAGTGTATCCCTTAATTGATTAATAATTGAAATTAAATTAATGAATTTCATTAATTATTAATTTAATTGGCAATTAAGTACATTTAAAATAACTCTTATTTTAAGCTGACTTTGGTTTTGATTCATGCTCACTTCTCTTATAACACGTTGCGATTGGGAGGGGAATTATTATCATATATATTTAGAAATCATCACTGTTGTTTCCTCATGAATTATCAATATCATTTCCAGAATTAATAAGATAATATAATTAGTAATAACATTTGAACAAACGGCTATAATTTCCAGTGAAATTATTAGCACATTAATACATAATTATGATGTATGCTTACATTATAGTTTGAGCGCCATCATCTAAAGTTTTAAAGAACCTGAAGCGTGCTGGAGTTTTACACGCCGAACACGAATATGACAGCAGTTGGACTAATAATTTCCACTCATCTTACCCCGGCAGGAGATTGTGGAGAATAATTTTTCCAATATGTATACAATAGCTGGTTTAGTGAATTAAACTGCTAATTAAAACGTAAAATTTATTTGAAACGAAGACGCAAGTAAATTTGACAAAATTTCTTGTTTTCAGATCAGATGGAGTTGATTTTGTACACTTGAGCGTTGCTAGAGTGTGGTCATGACTGTCATGAGTACACTCACATATTGTACGTTATCAATTTGAGTTTGAGTATGAAGTGAGTTTTCCTTGGCGATTGGGAATACCAAGTGAGGGCTTCCCTCAGTTTTTGAGTGAGTTTGAGTTGCCGTGTACACTCACTTCGAAAAAGTCTATTACGAATACCAAACCAGTGAAACTGAGTTCCACTCGTTACTTAGTCACTACTTTTTCACTATTGCGAATATGGCCCTTTGTTCTTGATGAAATTTATTCACTTTGGGGTGAAATTAACTGAGTTGATATTTAAGATAATATAAGTTGGTGAAATTTTCTTAGTGAAACATGAACTCTTTGCGTTTTAAATCGGCCGTAATGTTGGATGAAGCAAATTATTTTTTAGCTTGTCTGTACACATCAGCACTGGCATTCGGTATTTTTACCCCTTATGTTTATTACGGAGCTGTGTATACAGCGTAGTAATGATTTACTCATATTTGTGTGTGTGTGTGTCCAAAAAAAATATTAACACTGGCCAAAAATATAATATGTTTTTTAGAATTGTTATGATGTTCGAGGTCCGTTGGTTAGATAAATGTTTTAGAAAAAATTAAGCATACCTAAGTAGTACGTTAAAATGCCCGTACGTTGAACTTTGTAATCTCACAGAAATTATACTGTGACAGAATACATGCAATAATCGCAATGTACTACCAGGCACGGGGGGACATGATTATCATAGTCCGGTATAACAGATCAATTCACTAAAAATTCAACAAAGTAATTGATAACTACACATGAACATGTTAAATTTTAAATCAAATAAGAGGCCCTTTATTGGCTGTATATTTGAGTTGACTTATTCAGGTGCAGTTTGAATTTGCTTTTCAAGCTGACACCACTCTACATTATAGTCATTACTCATTACAGTATTACATTTTTTTTAGTCCATTTCCTTGTTGTATGATGCCCGCATCAAATGAATATTTAATGACCACCTTCGTGGTAGTACACTGTAGCTAAGTGGCTTAGTTAAAGAATGCTGCTATTTCGGGCTGATATGATAATAAAAATGATTAATGATATAACGTCCATTAGACTTTTAATTATCAACCTTCGTTTTGATCTTGATGCTCCATGGATCCACATAATTTGGTATCATGCCCATATTGTCTAGTTTATTACTAATAATAACTACACCTCCAATTTGACAGAAGTTGAATAGAAAACTAAAAAAGTTAGAGCCATCTAAAAATATCACAACTCGGGTGAGTATGTGTTTAGTAGGTGCAGAGTATTTAATTGAATCGTATTCCAAAATGGGATGGGAAAAGAAATAACCACAAAAAAACTTGTACTTCATGTTTAATGAACCTGGCTTAATATTATTATTCACGAAACTTGGTAAAAATAAAGGAATGTTCTTATAATATGCTTAGCACCATCAATAAATAAATATTTCCGAAACTCAACTAAAGACTCAAGAATACATTTTTTGAGGTTATATGCATAATATTATGAATATTATGATCACAACAATGACAATAGTGGACCTGACCTGCAAGATTTTAGAAATTCAAACTCAAACAGCTACTAAAATATTTGGTTTTGGTTGGTAAATACAACATATTAGGGAATTTTAAAAATAAAAATAAATATAATACAATATTTGCACTTTAAAAATCATTGTCTCAAGAAAATACAAGACAGGTAATTACTTCTCAACTTTAACATTGGGGCAATAAAGAGGCAATAAGCAAACCGAAATACACTATGAATTTCTAACATACAATTAAATTTAATAAATACCTTACAGTATAATAATTGGCGCGACGCTTATATATATACACACTTTTTAAATGTAGTAGGTATATTTCATTTTCAACATTAAAAAGTTGTTATATAATGGTGACTGAAAACGACAGTGAAGATTTTATTTACAAATTATAATTGCGGTACACTTAAGTTTTTTTAGCACAATTGCAAAACCTAAATCTGACGTTGTCATTACTAATGTTAGAAGGAAATCTAACTGTATAGTCATCTTTTTAACTCCAATTCCTTGGAATATCAGTTGGGCGTTTTGAGTTATATATCTAGGATCTGCGTTTCTAGACACTTCTAATTTTACTGTACCCACAAATACGTCTGAGCAAAGTGTCCAGAAATGTGGCTCTTGTACCGATAGAACTCCTTCCAGTTGCATAAGTCTTTGGTAGCACTGAGGAAGTTGACCATCCAATGCATAAGGTGTTCGTTGCATCAAGACTGAAGTGGTTTCTGAAAATAGATAAAATAATTTAGCCTTATTTAATGCAACGCCAAAAGATCACATAATGCATGTAAATAATGATAACCCATAAATGATAAGGATATGTGATAGATAAAATCCAATATACGCACCTTTTATCAAGTCCAAAACGGAAAGGCAAATCAGTAATGCAATGCAGATGGAGCAGATTGGGTCAGCAATGTACCATTCAAACGCCCACATTAATCCGGCACTAATAATGACACCAACAGAGCCCAAGGTGTCAGCCAAAATGTGCAAAAACACTCCTCTCATAATCTGCGAGTTTTGTCCAGTAGCAGAATCGGAATGCATATGACTGGAACCATTATGCGAGTGACCATGACTGGAACCACCATGACTGTGTCCATGTCCTCCTAGGAAATTATGGCCATCATCGTGCTTTTCGTGGCTGTGACCACACATTGAAATTTTGTATTAAAAAAACAACAGCATATAAAACAAACATACAATACACTTGATTCAATAGATATTATTGTGCCTAAGGCAAAGCACTTACCGAAGCAATTAATCCAGCTACAAGGGCAGTACAATCAAAAAACATATGCAAACTGTCGGAAATCAGTCCTAAACTATTAGTCCATATACCATAGAACAATTCAACAAATGCGAAGCTTAAATTTAACAACAAGAAGAAAAATAAGTTCCTTGAGTCCTTATCACTGATAATTAATCGGAGCCAACTGGAAAGTTTCTCAAGATATCGTAGGCGTGACTTGCTGTTGTAAGGTTTATCATCACAGTCCTTTTTGGTTAGAGGAAGCATCATAGTCTATTAAAATTTGGTTTTGATTTTACAAAAAAAAATCTTTTGTGCTTTTATTTTTTTTATCCCTTTACATCTACTAATAACAATAACAAACAAATTTTGACCGTGCCTTCCTGTAGTAATAATATAGACACTAAACTAGCCGAATATAAAGTGTGCTTACGAGTATTGTAATAAAAATAAATAAATTAAAATACTGATAATTTTACGCATAATTCACCACTGGAATCCAGTTTCTGTAGTGCTTGTTTTGTAAACAAAAAAGGGAATTGATAAATTACTGGAAAATGAATGTCATGTCATTGTAAAAAAACACCTGATTTGATTTAAGTACTGCACTTTTAAAAATGAAAAAAAACGGACATCTACTTATCCTAACTACTTTACCGCCTATTGATTTTGACTATCAGATTTAAATAGTAAATAGTATTTCAAAACTTTTAACTACACTTTATAACGATAAACGGCGTCTGCTGCAGCTCCAAAAATCCAACTTTGACAGATTTTACATTATTGAGCTGGCAAGTCCAGTTTTTTAAAATTCGCTCCGTCTGAAAACCTTTATGTTTTGATGCAACATATGTAATAACAAGGCAGCAGCCGGGGTCCAAGCCCAATGAAAGGTTATATATCGTACGCGTACGGTGGGTTGTTGTGTATGTATTTATGTGTATAGTCGACTGAAACGAGAAGGGTATGACGTGTTCGATATTCTTCGTAGAGAGGAACAACAGCAGCGCAACAAAGAGAATAGAGCTTCAGCCGAATGAACATAGATTAGTTGTACTACTGCTAACAGTGCTAACTGGCACTTCTATGAACCACTGCAGTGAACTGCATTATATTTAGTACAAGAACGAGAGCAGCTGGATCGGCAGCTGTTGGATCTACTTAAAAGCTGAAAGTTTTGTGCATTGCAGTACTACTTAGTAGTAGTATTGCGTAAAGTAAAATACATAGTAAAGTCTGACCATAATCATAAAATTAATTGTCATTAAATTTATTTTATTTTATTATCAGTGGCATTTTCAGTTTATCATCGCTTGTTAATAACGACCAAGAAAAAAGAAATGAGTAGCATAAATTGATATTTTCTTTATGATTTTTTTCGGCCGGCATTTAATATTTTTATGAGTTAAAAATCAGCCAAATTACCATAATTTTATTTACAAGTTACAATAAATACTTTTAATAATAATAATAAGTTTTTTTTTAGTTTGAAATACATTTAAGTCGAAAGTTACTATAAAATTTGCTTGCTTGCTTGCTTCGCTTTATTTAAAAAAAAAATTGGTCCATCAGTAAAATGCATGTCATGCATTTGTTTTAGTAGGTATTTTTAAATGAATGGTTCTTTGTCGATAGCACACGATCCAGGTGTGAGATTAAAATAAGATTTATAAATTATTTTCTCGCCCGTCTCCACAGACAAACAAACCCAAACTAAACTTTACTTGGGTACTTAATGTCGTCTCATATTGCCCATCATGATATTGCAATCATTTCTTTCGTATTCATTTCATTTCATGTGAGGTTTTTGAGCTGGCAAAAAATGGACTGAGATAAAAGTAACTGATTGCGTCTTGAAGGTTAACCGCTAAAGGATATATCTCCAGTGCATGTGTTATCTTGATCCACAAAAACAAAGTAAATGTGGTATCGAACAATGAGCTGAACAAAATTTCGTAGATTGGAAAGGGTACCATTCTATCGGTATTTTATATTATCTTTGGTAGAATTGAGCCCATTTCGTTTGTAACCACCAAAAAGTGTAAATACCTTTCTGGAAAAGTGTCTTTTGATTTTCTTTGATTCAAAAAACCTTTTTGCTATCATTTTGTAATTTCAGAGATCATGATATCAGTCACTACATGACCAACTAATGTACAAAGAAAACAGTAGTTGCTTCATGTAAAAACTTCTTTTCGTCATGTTGTTGTATAATTATGCACTATAAACAGTCACATCAAATGGTTAGGTCGGTTCCTGCATAAATGTTTGACTTGAACCAGTATCCAACCACCTTTTTATATGAATTTTTTCTGATAAAAATACAAAAATCATACAAAATACAATACGTACCTGTAAATTATTTTTGGTATTCAATTATTCAGCGGTTCATTTTAATTTTAAAAATTGAGAACGGAATGTTTGTATGCGCCACTACGTGCAACATGGAGGAATCATTTTCTGTCCACACAACGGCACATTGTGAATTATGTCAAAATAAAGTTGATTCTTCAGCAACAAAAATACGTACATTTTACTGCCCGATAATGCAGATACCTATGTCTTTTCTTACAATTTATCGGTAAAGATTTTACATAATAATGGTTGCAGGTTTTGTTACCTCCTTATAGACTAAAGGACGATAATCACAATCAGCATCTGCAAATTTAGCGTAATCCATCCATATAGTGCGATATGCCCAGTTGATATTTATTATTTGTTAGCATGTAACATAAAGATGCAGGAAAGGGTTGTACATTTTTTTAAAAATAAAGTTTCTTGTAGTGCAATGTGAGAGCAAGCATATAGTCAAAATAGTCCTTGATCCAAGGTACGTTTGCTGGATGGTGATAAGTGGTGAGCCAGCAAGATAAGGTAAATAGACGGACAGACTCACACTGGATAATTATGAATATCAAGCCATACTCTTTAAGTCCCGTGCCCTTTGGGTAATTTAGAGCAATACAGATAGATATTAAGATTATGAATTCCTCCGGGATCAAAAGGGGGGAAAGCAGAGAGAATGGTAAATTCAACCTCATTATTTACTCCAAAAGAAGTGTAAAACATTAAAGCTATCCTGTTTTCGGTGTGTTCATTCTAAATGACTCCAGTTTATATCCGAGGAAGATAAAATATCCCTTTGACTCAAAAACTCATCCCTTTTACTGTGCACTCGTACCCTTGTTTACTCTGAAAATATATATTTCAGGGTTTGTTATTAGCGTCACATGCCCTTGTTTGGCGTGTGTGGTAGTTCTGGCCTATAAAGTCTTTTAATCTATTGTTGGATTTGTTATTCTCATGCTCACAATTTACCACCACCAAACCAAAATGTCATATAACCAAAATTATGTGATGCCTCATACTTAAATGGGATCGCTTTTGTTGCTAATCTCATCCATCTATTTATGATGACACACAAGCTTGATTCATTTTCTCTCTCTTGTTATTGCACCCATGCACCAAGATGATGATGATAATACAAAATGTGCTTGATGTAATAGAAATTGCTCAAGGGAACTTCATTAAAATGATTATTAGAAAAATGTACCCTGATCTCATTCTTCTTTAACACTTATTCTCCTTTTGTTGGCTAATAAATTCAGCCCCACATTATACTTTTTGAATGAATCCGGAAAGTGATAAAACTTGTTACTGGCCATTGTGCATTATATATTTCTGGAAGGGTGCTCAAGATGAATTGTGGCTGTGATTTGGTAAGTTATGTGCTGAGGGAATGGAAAATGAACCAGTGTGCCATCATTAACTGAATGGATTTTATTTTTATGGAAATCCCTAAGAAAGTTGATTTTTTTTTCAACTTGTGTGCGTTCAATCCCTTTGTGTACCCTACTATTATACTTTCACTAACCTTACTACACCCTAGCAGTTATATAAGTTGTAAGTGTTGGGTGCATAATATTAGTATTACACTGGTTTTCGCTCAAATTAGACTACTATTATATAAGCTGGAAAATTGTATTTCCAAAATTTCGATCCTAGAGCGCTGGTCTAAAATTGCGGAATGAAGACTGAATGTAATTTGAAACAACGTGAACAAAATATTATTGAAACTCGCAATCATCGAGCTTTATTCGAAGTAAACATAAAAATTGACTTTCTACCAATTTTCTTCATGTGTTGAACTCTGGAACCTTTGCCTACAACAACCCTCATCCTTTTTGCCAAAATTGCGTACTCTCTTAGATACCGGGGCAAATCATATTTTAAGAAAATTAGAGCTTGAGAGAGCTGCTGTATGAAGGTTTGAGACTGAAATACCAAAATGAAGAATTAGTGCGAGAATGAAGTGTGCTCCAAACCAGACAATGACAAATTAGGACCATATATTCCTTTTAAACATTTATCTGATTAAGTTTTTGTGACAAGATGTACTTGAACTGAACTATTGAACTTTGCTATATGAAAGGAAGGATACATGTATCCCGGGTATACGCACATTTTCGTTGTCCTATGACCAAGAAGAAACAGATATAAAAGTCAGATAGCGTTCCCTGACATCTTTTTTGTTAAGATTGTTGATTTGTTGTAACAACCACACCATTTTCCTTATGTCTGCTGGATATTTTGTTTTTAGTTCAGTTTCTTCGTACTTACAATACAGAACTCTAGAAATGAAATGGAGAAAAGATGTAAACAAAATGCATACTATTTGTTTCTCGCGACGCAGTGTCCCAATCTCATCCCAAATCCCAACACCCGTCCCTTCAAAACCATAAAACGCAATCTCTCTGATCGCATCAGTTTTAGTATCTTGATGCAATCGCTGTGCATTATTATGCACTTCTTTTAAATAAATGCGCTTTTTATTGTACACTCGCTTGAGAAATATTCCAGCAGTTGTTGATTATTATATTACTATTCCTGAGCTAATACAAAATGCATCCACATAAAGTTTCAAAGAAAAACCACAGCACGGCAGCTGGTGAAAAATTACTTTGGCACAAAAAGCGATGCTTCATTTTAAGACTCTCTTAGTCTTACTTATATTTCTTTGTAAAGTTAATAAGCTTCTTCTTGGCTAGTAACATTCTTTTTAAAATTACAGAAAATACATGTGTTACTCATTGCGAGCTCTAATTTCAAGATCCATTACTCTCGAACATGTTATCCGTCCACTGTCATCGGATACGATTGTCGTTTATGAGAATTAGCTACGTGAAGACGTATGCTCCAGCAGAACTAAACTCATTCCCCGGTGGTGAAGATTTTTAGTTCGAGCTGGAGCTTATAAAGCTCTGAACACTAATAAAATGCAGGCGGGTAGAAAAAATCACCACAAATGCATATAACGTATATGGAAATGTATATGGAAACACGTTAATTTTACTTTGCGCTCATTTTTTTCAGTTACTATTTAAAAGAAGGAATATATTATGGCATCATCGACATGATCATTATCAGACCCCTTGAAACTTCTTGGGAGTGTTTTCCTGCGCTCTGAAATATACTCATAGTCATCATGATGATGTGTAATGATGACGAGTACACAACAACTACTAACTAGATCCATAAAAGAAACAAGATGACAGAAAAGGCTTCAGTTACGGAAACATGTTCCATGTTCCAAAAGTTGAGAGAGAGAGAGGATGTACATTTCAAAACAACCAATCTGTCTACATGATGAGTGTCAAACAAGTGTTTTTGGAGCACAAATGTGACGCACTTCAATTTGTCACTGCTTCTCATTGTAGATCGAAACCTACTACTGCAACTGCATCTATACTATATGTTACTCTGCTCGTTCGACGTCAGTTCACGTCCATGTCATCATCTTTTTAAGAGTATTGTGGATGCTCTATATTTATTGCAGTTTGCAGCAGTTACAACTGATGAAGTTGTTACCGATGATGATGATGATGCACTCTAGTTTGGAAAAAAAGCTTTCCTGGAGACTCTTCGGCATGGTGCAATACTGCAAGTTGGAAAAGTAGACTTGAAGCGAAATTGAGAGTATGATATGTTTCGGAACGGGAGCCCGTAATTTTATCTTACTTGTAGCCTCAGTCATGCTACTTATCTTGTAACCGATTTTTTAATGATTTCCTTACATGCTGATATATTTTGAATTTGTTTTGCATTGCTCGGCAGCAGATATTTATGGGATCTCATTTTCATTACCTGCTCACACATTTGTTGAACACCTACTATTTCAACATATTATTCACTACACACACTCTTCATACAACATGTCTTCATCTTTTATTCGTGTTATATTGGGTTGTGCCTCTATCAACTTTTCACTGGTTTCTTCTCTATTTGAAAGATTTTGGAGATAATAACCATGAAATTTAAAGTGTCACTTTTTTGTGACACCCGTTTAAATTGGGCCATTAAGAAACAGACAACATAGTGAAGTGTAGTGTACCCTCAACAAAACAACCTTTTTAAAAGTTTATTTCCTTCTTTTGCATCGGCTCATTACGCAACATAACACTGCTTAAAGATGCAGAGGGTGACATTAATGTTGATGTTTTCTACTACACAGACCTCTGGTTATTTATTTGTCTGCATGCAATATATCTGGTACGAAAATATAAAGGATAATAAGTATGTAGTCCAAAACTAGCATCATATTCATGAATGAAGTTTTTTGTTCTAAAAGTAGAACTTCTCCCCTTTTGTAAGTAGCATTAAAAGTAACAAATAACCGACAAGATATACTAAATATGCGTAAAATTTCATACGAAACTGGTGTCAGTAATGTTGAATGTGGGTTTGGAAAACTGCACAGGATATGTATACATACATTAATTATATACGTACATGGTATACTTGCTCTCTCTTTTTTTCTTTTTTAAATAAACTATGATCTAGTGCCATGTTTTGTTTCATATTATTTTTCAACACAAATTTGCAATAAGAACATCAACATATAAATTATTCTTGTTATTACATTTCAACAGTGTTCAGAAAAATGCAAAATTTCCTCATTCCAAACAATGCAGTCATATCAATTGCCACAAATAATAATAAAGTTACATTTTCAAGTTGAAATTTTCTACCAGAAATGTAATCCAGTCAAAAACGACCATTACTTAAAAACTACTTAATTTTCCACTCTTTTTCTCTCCGTAAAACAAAAAAAGCAGTTGTCAGTGCATATTGTTTAAAAATTCCTAGACTCAGGAATACAAGAATTTTCCATTGACAGAGGAATGTCCCCCTGACTAGATTATCACACAAGTTGACTATACGCATGGCTAACGTTTTTTAAGTTTTGCTTCTTAATTTTCCAGTTTTGTCTCCCCATCTTACTTGCAGCTCTTTTTTCTCTTCTTTCGTCTAGTTTGTCATGCATGCCAGAAAATGAAGACAACATTATACCGTCTCAAGTTAGAGTCATTTGTTTGCCGCAGATGGCCAAGAGGACAAATTGTTATGTTGTGAGTGAAATGCGGTAACGAGTTTCAGCTTCAATGAAAATGAATTTCAAAGTTAGTGGAGTAGTAGAGAAAAGGCAAAGAGTCTCAACCCCGTCATTCCTAAGCTGCATTATTTACATACATGCATAAATGCACCAAGTGCGAACATGATCATCTTTTGTAGGCATGTCCGCCGGAGAAAATGATACTTTATCCATCTTTCCTTTTTCTGTTTGACCAAGTCGTAATATACCCATCAATACACTCAAATTTCTAGTTGTCTTAATTTTCCAAATGGTTTCAAAGAGTCTCTTGCGGAATGCCACACACACACACTCATTTTTAAAGGAAATGGCAAAAGTTGTTCATTAATCAGTTAAGAATGAGAGTTTAGACTAAGTATGCAATTAAAACAGAAAAAAGTCTTAATGAACATGCGGTGTAGTACATGGGTCATTGAAAACATTAAAATCGTGTGCATATTTTGTGGCAATGAAAATATTTTGTACATACGATGATGCTACTAAAAACTTTTCCTGCTGTGTAATCAACAGACACGACCAAAATAATTTTCCTTTACATTTTCACGTTTCTGCTCCACTTTACATAAAATGCATTTTAATAGTGTCCCGTAAGTACAATATGTATGGTTGCGCCATCAGCAATTAAGCACGATTTCATTTTTGTTTGTAAATAAAATATACTTTCAAACTTTTCTATTCTCTGAACTAGTTTTGGTCTGAATCTCCAAAAACAACCACAAGAACCACTGGACAGGATAGACACACAAAAAAAAAGTTATTTGCTCAACTTTCATTATACAACCAAATAAAACCCTAGCTCTATTATTGATTAGATATCAAGCTTCTGGCCATTAAATGCTTTTATGCATTCAACGATCTTTTTTTAATAGTTTCGCAATCAATCGAACCAATCGAATCTCTATACCTCAAAGTAAATAGGTATACACGGGCATGCTATTATAAAAAAAATTTAATGTTCCCAGACAAACATTGAATTTCATAATAACTTTTTTTGCTCTCTGAATAATGTATTTTCTTATTCTTCCAAATCCTCCGGATGCTTCTGTTTGCGTAAGCGCAAATAATACAATAAAAATGCACAACGCAACCATCTGGAAAAGGTGATTTTCCCAATGAATGTGTACACTAAAATAACAACCAACAAATTCAATTGAATCCACATACACAATTTATCATCATGATATCTACTATAAATACAGTAAAAAAACTACACAATATCTTGGACAGATAATAAAATGAATAGGAATAAAGTTCAAATCCAAGAGAGAAGTCCAAATAAAGCAGTAAAAATAATATACGTGCAATCCAAAAAAAAAATCATCTTCCCTGAAGCGGAAAGGTGAAAACTTTTACAACTCACCACACACCATCACCACCATGATATACCTATACCAACATAATCCTGCTTTCTTCAGTTTACCTACATGAAGTAAAGTATTTGAACATCAACATGACGTTTTACTATCTATTCTTCAGAGCAGCGATGGAACTAACTAGCACAATACCTCTGATGTAACCTGAATGAAAGAAGAAGAAAATAATAATAAAAGTTACCCAAGGGTCCCTGTGTGCACATCTTTAGTTCTTAAAAGGCATTATGGTCTATATGGTGCCAGCACAAATACCAAATATTATACCTACCTCATATACCACACAGCAAAAGCCACACTGGAGAACAATAATAAATATATATTCGTATTATACAAAAGATCATTCATTTGCTGCTGCTGTTGTTGTTGTTACTGGCTGGAAGATATGGTCCTACTACTACATGGTATCNAACAATAATAAATATATATTCGTATTATACAAAAGATCATTCATTTGCTGCTGCTGTTGTTGTTGTTACTGGCTGGAAGATATGGTCCTACTACTACATGGTATCATCATCATCGTTATTAGTGTGTATTAAAATGATACAATAGAACCTCGCATCCTTTTCTTTGAATTACATGCTCGCTCACCAATTCACCACTATATCCATATCCAAAGGGTCCCTCATCTTCTTCACACTCACACATTTTGGGTCACGTTATATTTTTTATCCAATATGTACATTTTTTATTAGTATTGCTCGAGGGAGCCGTACTGCATGTAATATTTATTTATTTACTTAGAAGATCTATACAATACGTTATATGTAAATTAAAATTTTCCTTTTGTCATCATTATCATCATTCCAGTATACATTTCCAGTTTTTAAAACTCACATCAACGTAAAGTCCAGATGAAATTTTGTCATTGTGAATAAAACCTATTAGAACATCTATGAATAGAATCCACCACCACCACCACCGTATAACAACTTTAAACGAAGAAGGCAAATGATGATGATGATGATTACTCTTTTTGAACTTGAATGTTATAGTAGCAGAGTATGAGTCATCTGCTGCTGCTGCTGTAGAGTAGAGTAAGTAGTAAAAGCAGAGTACCCACAGTTGGTTTTATCATTTTATATTAATGAATATGAATCTAATGGGATGATGTGGTTTTTACTCTTTTAGAACTCGATAGACATATAGTCTGTGTACATTGTGTGTATTGTATGAAAAATGGGGAATTATGACCCCCTAGATGTTGAAAGTAAATGAATGCTAAATTGCATGCATAATAGGATGAGTAAAAGAAAAGAGCTCGCGTGAATTACAGTGAATAAAATGAGAAGTTATTACTACTTACTTTCAAATTGATGCCTTGTATAAAAAGTTAACTAGTAATAATAATAATAATAATAATAAGGAAATATCATCTTCCAAAGTTGAATTAAGCTGAGTAAAAAGAAGAAAGGGAGAAGCATTGTCTGTCGGATATATGTAGATAAACATGTAGTATGATGATGATGATGATGATCTGAAATTCTAAAAAGAAATTTAAAGTAAAGAGCACAAAAGGATTGAATGATGATGGTGCAAGCAAGCTAGTCGTTCAGTTCATCATAATATGTATGTACCTACCCATGTACAAAGAATGAGATAAGGTGAGGTAATCTAATGACCACCTGTGTGGTTTAGGGCAATAAATTAGACAAAAAAAGATTTCACGCAGAAGATGGAATGCGATGGGAAGAAACATGGAAGATTTGCTCAGCTAACTCTTTACAATTGAATGTTATCTGGGATATCACAAGGATATCATGGTATGTAAGTGTGACTGTCAAGGAAACTTGGCTGGACGTTTATTTCCAGTTCCTGTCGAAGGTAAGTTTTTTATGGAAAATTCCGTTTCCATGTGTCTTGAAAAAGTGAAATTGGTTTTTAAACCAATAAATGTGTGTCCGTGGAACAAAATTTGTGCAGGATGAAGAGTACAGTCTTCCACATGTACGAAAATTCAAAAAATGAAATGATGCAACGTAAATGACATATTATTATGATGGTAACTGTACGCACATAGTCCCGTCTCTCCGTCAAACCCATATCCTTCCTTTTGTTATGTCAAAAAAATTGCTTTGTTTTTATTATTTGTTTCGCCACACCAGACCATTTTCCCATAAACAAAAATGAAGAGAGTCCCATTTTATATCAATTTTCCTCGGTTGTTCATTGTTTTCGTCGTGGCATCCTATATTATATCCTCATTTGATTCCTCCACACACACGCACACCACTTTCACTAAACGATAGTGACACACGACGAGCACTAATCCAAGCGCACCTTCATATTCCTCCTATCTCCAGTAAAAGTAAAGTGCGTATTTAATGCTTCATCATCACAGTCCAGACACAAGCTAAGGTAAAGGCAAGCATAAATCTCTTAAAAGTTTATACAATGCACCATAGATAAAATTATCGGGGAAAACCATTAAAATTGTTTAGTTCCCGCGTACAGTCCATTTATGCCAAAAAAACAACAACATCAACTAGAAATCCTAAATGGTTAATATTGCTTAAAGGCAAATAGTAGTAGTAGTGGTAGTGGTGGTGGTGAGATCATCTGTAACCAACCGGCCATCAAATTAACCCTGTACCGTAAACGTAAAGCATGGGAACTGCAGATTTTATTCTGCAAATACATAATATTATACACATGTGAAAAATACAAGTTCAATGTTACAGGAAGATAACAATACAAATATACCTATTCGAATCTTACATATTATACTTGTCTGAAACGTTAAGAGTGCGAGTATTTCCAAATCATAGCCTTACAAAAGGAGATAATACACACACACATTAATTTTTTCTTGACTGAAAAGTCATGTCACAAAGTTTGCCAACATTTTGACGGGATCCTTTTATTCTGTGATATATGGGCTTACACCGTGTAATGTGCGTACGTCCACCGGTCCTTCTATCTTCCCTCCTCTCTGGTTCATTGTGCTTTGTCAACTTTTTTGACAATTTTTTTTTGTGTCGCTTGCCTCGACATGGATACCCTCTTTAGAACGTATCACATGTAGATACGTACACATATGTATATATAATCATATCATAGAACCTAAAAACACCAAAATGCACATCTTCTTTTTCTTCACTCACAACATCACATTATCCCTGTAAATAATGGAAACTCTGACTCCAAAGTCAATGCCTAAATGCATACATGCACACACACTCACACTCTCTGTTCATAAAATTCTAAATTCAATATCATTAATGTGTGTTTAAACGTACGTCACACATAATGAAAAAGTAGAGTCACACTTTTACCACACACACAAATCCCTACATTATAAAGTACGTATGGTACATATAAAAAATCATATTATTAGTGAAATGGCAATAATAATAACAATTGGACATATCTTCTCTATTATCCAAAACGTTTCCCGTGTTCACTAGGGACATTTACAAAAGCATAAAAATGAAATCAGAAAGAAAAAAAACTGGATATTTTTCTCTTAATGTTGAATACTCATTATGTCTACTGCACACAAAGTGCACGTAAACGTAGGTCGCTACCACCACCACCACACATTCATCTCATCACCCATCAAAGAGTACAACAAAAGGATCTGCTGCTGCTGCTGCTGGTGTGGTATGAAAACACATGAGAAGATGCTACTGGTATATAACATTACAGCAACAATGAAAATGACATAAAAATCCTCTGAAAATATAAAAGCGTAAGAGTCAAATGATGATGATGATGCTTGCTTGCTCCTTTTTGCTTTCGAGGAAGCGATGTGTGTGTGTGTGTGTGTGTGTGTGTGTGTGTGCGGAGGTGTAATCCTACGTTTCGTGATGTTAGACATTTGTCCGTGAATGAAACTGTTTTGGGTACTTTACATTGTTATGTAACGTTAAGTAACTATAAAAGAGTCCGCCACCAACACCACACAATGTACTACCGCCAGCCAAGATTTTTATTCAAGGGGTACCAACAACCGAGAGCCACCAGCATCGACCCTTGACTGGATAAATAAACCCATGTAAGTCAGTAAGTTATGGCCTTCGTACTACAATTAACTAATTGTGATTTAAAAGTGTCATATTCGATCTCAGCATGTCAGATTACATACATGTACCAATTTTG
>JAHZNC010000625.1:0-23768 GCA_027744095.1 Zhuqinia jingwanae | reverse complement strand
GAGAGGAAAATGTGGAAACACAAAAGTCTCATCTTTAGAGAAAAATCAGTAGAGGAAAACCCTATTAAGTAATAGTTTTTACACGGATATGCATGCACCATGCACCAACGCTACACTACTGCATAAAATAAAATATTTTAAACATGTTGATGATGAGAATGAGAATTAAATGATGATGATGAGATTGAAAGTTTTCATTCTGTTTGCCTTTAAAATCACTATAAAAAAAGAAGTATAATAAAAATAATAAAAACCCATCTTTTCCTTATTTGGCTGGATTTTGTCGCTCAATTTCATTTACATTTCCCGAAACCCATTGTCAGCCTGACTGAAGAAATAATAAATTTATACTCAAATACACACAATGATGGCAATTAGGATTTTCCTTTCAAAATAGTTTCGATTCACAGAACTCAAAATAACCCTTTTTTTCTTCTTATAATGTCATTGCATTTAAATGTATTTATCATTGTCAAATGTGTATACATATGCATCCCATCTCCACGTCATTTACTCTGAAATGTGAATATGTAATGTGTTATTTGTACGTGAACGTTTTTTTTAGAGTATCGACACACGGCACTAAAAAAATACATTTTAAAATACATCTCTAATTCACACCTTCCTTTTCCTTGAAAAACAATCATCGCACATGTCAGGATTTGGCATGCATATTATTGCATATTATTATGCAAAGGAAAATGTTGCTGACTATTAAGTTGAGTCGTTGAGAGTGTAATATTCTTGCATGTAATGTAAGAAAAAACTGTCACTTCTTTTGTCTTTTTTTATATTATTTCCAGAAAAAAAAGGAAAAAAGTTTTTTTTATAGTCGTTTGAAAATAAAAGAAGGGCGTAACATTGACATATTCAATTGAATCGTTATTTATGACACATTGAGATTTACCTGGGGAATGTGAAGGAAAATTCCGGGCTTTTTTCTTCTTCGTCTTCACCTCGCTCTCTTTTCCATTCCTTTTTTTTATTATTATTATTGTTACTACTACACACACGACACACACACTATTGCTTCGACTGCACATTTTTTTTTGAGTTTTCAATAATATGCCATGTGCCAATTGTTATTTTTTTCTAAAAGAAAAGAAATAATGGCAGTGTTAGTTTCAGCAAAAGAAAAAAATATACATAATAATATTCAAAGCGCAGCATGTATAATGACAGGCAGAAGGAGGACGTCGTGGCCCTGCCTTGCCTTTTCTTGTCACTTTCATTTTTTTTGTCCTTCTTCTAAATACATACGAACAAAAAAGGCAATAATAGCAAAGTAATAGCTAAGGTAATTTCCGTTTCCCGAAAAAATAAATAAAGAAGCGATAGACAATAAAAAATGTGTGTGTGTAAAGTAATATGCAATGTTAATGGGACTATCTATTTCTGTACTTATGTATGTATGTGTATCAAGTATACAGAGTCAGACGTAAGATATATATGTGTGTAGGTATACCTAAACGATAATGTCTTTAGAAAGCGTATGCTTTCTTCAGGTTAGCTACATAACATACATAACATCTACTTATTTTCCTACTTTTTTGTACTCTCCAGGGAATCCGGTTTAGAATCATCCTCTGCGCAAATTGCCCCTTTTTCTTTTCTTCTTTTCGTATTGATATGGCCGCAGCAATATAACTGTATACCTATACATGTATATAGCGATGTGGATTGATGAAAAAATTCAAGAAAGGAATTCTACAGAGAGAGCTGGTCGACGGTCGACCACTATACTAACTATGTACCTACTTGCCAACTGCTAACTACGTACGTGACAATTTATACTGGGGGACAAGAAAAAAATGATCAGGCAAATAAGGAAAAGGAGTATACACGGGAATTGTGTAACTAAAGTGAAAGCATTTTTTTGTTGGGCTTGGACAAGGAAACAAAATGTTTGTTTTAGCATGTTAGTGTATGTGTGTGTGTGCGTACGTGCGAGCTCTTTGGGGAAATAGCTTTAAATGAAAATGGTGGTGATGGTGGGGGGTGGTGGTATAGTCATGTTGATAGTTTGATAGAGGTTATATGGGCATGTGGACACGACCCTTCCCTATATTACAAATTACCTGTAAATAGATATTTTTTTTTAAGAAGCATAGTTTTTATTATAGCAAAAGTCCAGCTAGTACCACGAAGTAAACACACCATAATGTAGCCTTGTTGACAAAAAAAAAGTTTCTGTCATTTGTGTCACTTTATCTATACACTTCAGTCATACTTTACAAAAAAAATCTTTCGAAAAGGAAAACTAGTTCTGTTGGATCTTTTTTTATTTCTCCTCCTTTTCTAAAGATATTGAGGAAACCCTATAGCTATTATGGCTGGGTTTTCTCTTTTGTTTTTTTGAACCAAGAAGCGGCAATGGAAGTTGAAAAGATTTCAACATTAAACAAAATTCCTGTGAAGAGCAAGAAAATGGCAATACTACATACATACGTAATGTAGAAAGTAGTATTAGTGGCAATGAAAGAGAGAGAGAGAGAATGATAGGCGCAAAGTCAAGTAAAAAAGAACAATGATAAAAAAAACTTGAGAGCTCGAACAAGAAACTCGATAACTCTTGAGAAACTATGTGTACACTTATTTGTATGTGTGTGTGTGTGTGTGCTTGACTTGCAAAAGTAAGATTTTCAGTTAAAATGCCAATTTGTAAAAGTTGAATTGGAGTATGTAGAATATGCCTTTGTTACTCAGTTGGTTATTCGGTTATGCCAATGATGATGCTAAAGAAAGGAAAAGAAGAAAAAAAAATCCAAAGCAAATCATTTTATTTGAAATATTCTGTGCTAAGTCTTGTTTTAACCAGAAACTAAAAAAAAGCGGGATGGTAAAGGGCAAGAAAGGAGATTTGCTTTCTTTGATAAAGAAAAATGTCGTTTATTTTTGGATAGATGAAATGAAAGTTAAGTTACGTAAAATGTGACTGAAGTTACTACAGACCAAAAACAAAAGGGATCTAAAAAAAAGGTACAAATTTTTTTATTTTGAAACTTTTCTCCAGAAATTCCGTCATGAAAACTTTCTTTTTCTTGCAAGGGCTTGCTTGTCCCTTTTCCAGTTTTCAAACAGAGATTACAAACAAATTATCATTCTAAATTCCACTACTTTAATTGGAATTTTGTAAAGTTTCATTGTGGGCATTAAATACCATGATTTCTATTTTAATTTACGACAATTCTTGGCAAATATGTGCATGTTGTTTACATGCGTCATCATCATTGTCATAACCTTTTCTTTTCTGTTTGCAAATAATGTAGGAAATATGTGTGCTAAAATTTTGCAACACGCAAATAATTAATAAATTTGTTTGGTCCACTCAACACACACAATTTAGAAATGGAGAGAACTATATATAATGCTTATAATAAAGAAGAGAAAGACAAAAACAAATAACATAAAATCCTTTTTTGAAAGTTTTCTTCCCATCTTGCTCTCTCTCTCTCTCTCTGTCCCTCTGCAATTTTATAATGCAATCAACTAGGGCAACTTGAATGGAAAATATTTATGAGTTCACGTCCTCATTCAATGACATACACAATACTCTCTCTCTTTCTCTCTCTCTCTCTCTCTTTGTATGAATGTGTAGACAATGAAATAATAAAACAAACAAAAAACAATCTTGTAAACTCCATTTATTGCGGCAACTGGATGAATAGTTCTTACTTTTGTAACGCTAAAAGTTCCAGTAGCCTACTCCCAAAAATATTTGAGTGAGAGCTGTTCTAAAAAATTTACCAAATAATAATAATAATATTATTATTATTTTACAAAAAAACTTTTATGAATCCTTTGTCCAATTATTATATTACAACCTATATATCTCTGTGTGGAGCACAAATGTGTCGTTAAGGCATACACAATATAATAACATGTTTAATTCTTCTTTCTGAAATCCTCGTACAAATAGACACAGAGACAGGAATAAATATTTTGATGATAGGTGAAGGGCATAAATGTTCTCCTTTACTTTCTACAACATTGCCCATCTATTATACATAAACACATGGAAAATTTGCAAACTTTCAAATGAAAGTAGAATAGTGAAATAGGAAGGGAGAGAGACCAGCAGAGAAATAAATGATGGTAATAAATTTGAATACAAATTTGAGGTATACACACAGAACATCATAAAAAAGACCTTGCCATTTCCAATATAGTTCAAATTTTACCTACTACTCGAAATTTCATTCAAATGATTATTTATTCCTCAATCATCAAAACAATGCGCAGTCATTCTTTCACGAAGAATTCCCATTTGTTGATGTGTGATTTGTGAGCGTGGCTCAACAACAGAAACTATAACAAAGTCAAAAGTTTTGAAAGTTGCGAATGGAAGACTTCAGCGTTTTATACACAAGTCGTACAATAGTATTCAATGATAGATGGATCAGTTGTAGATTTTGAAAGTTGAACATGTAGGTAAATAATAGGGTCTTATAATCCATGTATTTTGCTCCTTTCTCCATTTTCTATAAACTTTCAAGTAGTCGAAAACAGAGGGTCTCTAGGTTGTCGTAATTGTAAAGCTGGTTACATTGTTACTTTATTGCGTTGCTATTGTTGAAAGTTTTGAAAAGGAAACCATACGAAATGCTCACGGACACGATTTGTCTTTATCTTGATCCTCATCCTTACACTTTAAAAAAATATATATTTAAGAATTCTGAATGTATCCGCACAAAAACAGTAGCACTGAGCCACACACATAATATTATCCATCCATAAAGCATAGGTACACATAATATACAAGTAGCAAAAGTAGCTGCAGAGTAGTAGTAGTGGTTGTAGGAATATTACCTATGTAGCAGCAGCAGCAGCCACAAAAGTTTTTTTTTCACTCTTGACATCCACACACCACACCAGAGTCCTCCTCACCCTTTCTCTCTTGAATTCTTTCTTTCATTCTTCCGTGCCCAAGAAGGAAGGAATGGAGAACAAGACTTGTGAAATTCCCCTGTCTTTCTTTCTCCAGTCACCAAGAATCATATAAAACGAAATAGTTTCAAAAGTTTTGGCACTCAATACCAAAATTTTGCAGTTAAAATGGGGCAGCACTTTGCATACATAATGGTGTTGAAAGAACAAGAGAGTTTCCTTCCTCATTATTCCCACATTATACCACATGAGGCCTCTCTCTTCTCTCTTTGCAAACTTGGATTTCATTCTTCTCTCAGCTCTAGCGAGAGGTTAGGAAATAAAGCGCGGTGGAACTACAACTACTTATATATAAGTAGTTGTAGTATAGTAGTAGCAACAGCAGTAGTAAATGCCATCAAAGAAGTACTCCTGGTAATTTTAATAAATTCAAGAGGCGGCAGGAAGAAAGCAGTGACCAACAACAGTTTAGTATAAAGTTGATGATGGCTACAAAATATATTAACATTAAATTGTGTATAGTATACTCTTTGAATTATATAGAGTGCACTGCATGGGAGCTCAAAATATTGGCGCTTGTATATATAAAAATCACTATTATTATTATCACAATTTCTTATCGATGCTGAGTAAATAATAATTTTAAAAATAGATCAGGTAACAGCAGATACTTGTTTAAAAATATCTATGCTATGGCTGGTGAGGTAAAACGTGAGAAAAATGGAAATTTGTCTGATTTTAAATTATAAAACAGATCAGTAAATACAATAATAAAGAAATACTTTAAAAAGCTTTAATAAAGAGGAGGTGGCGAAAATTTTATTTTATTCGTAGTATTTTAAATACTATCCTCACTGTCACGAGTTAATTTGGGTATACACGCAGTATGTGAGGCAAAAGATTGTAATGCAGAATATGACAAGGTTTGGTGACCTTATCAACTTTGCAGCTACAAACATGAGTTGCAAGCTAGCAAGATATTTCACTTGTGGTTTTTTCACGGAGAGTGGGCTAAGTTTCTTGTACAGATTGAAACCGACAATGATGATCGACAACATGACATGTCAAGTTAATAAGAGTTGACCTTATTACACCCATATTGATTAAAAACTTTTTCATTGAATTAAAGGGAAGATCGGTAACATCCATTTAAAATGGTACGTTTTTGTTTGTATGGCACTCATCAAAATTTCATTCAAAACTCACACTCATTCAGTCTCTTTCATATTATAATATTTTTTGTTCCATTGTTTTACCTACTTGCCATTGCCCTTATTTTGCAATCTATTCACCCTTCTTTTTGCTCATTATATTTCCCTTTTTTTATTCCATATTCCTTCCTGGTGACGGATTTTCGTAATTTCACATTCCAAACTCTCGCGCATCTACTTTTAGACATGTTACATATAACTTTCTATTGCACTTACTTGATTTTGCTAGTACAATTTGTTTTTACATGCAGCATACTTAGATGCATGCACATATTTAACATTATATTATATATTTATTATTATTATTATGTGAGCGGTTGTGGTTCTCTGACTAATTTCACTCCATTTGTGGTTTCCTTCCATTCACCATCCGTCTCTTTTCTCAGTTACAATACAGTTCCTGTACATTATAACGTGTCATTTGTTATGTACGCATTTCCTTTTTTATTGTAGCAAAATACAAATGCATATATTTAAACATTCCTTTTCTATATAAGATTTCTCTACTACTACTACTGACTTGTTTCACCATTTGAATCATCATCAATATATAAAACTTTTGTGTTGTATAATTTTATTTTATGAGAATTACAAACCCAACCATCAACGCAAAATCGTAAAAACTCTAGCAGCAGTAGCAGCAGGAGCATAACGTTCATATTTATCTAAAAACAAGATTCTACGCAGCAGCAGTTGTAAAATAGTAGAGTTTTTTTGGGGATGAAATTTTGTAGCTATGCAGTTCTAAAATTCCTCCAGAGCTTCTCCCGGCTTTTTTTTCTAGCGTTTCCTCCCAGAACTTAAAAACCACATCCACAGCTGCTTCTCTTTCTCTCTCTCTCGTTCTCTTTGACATTTACAACATTTAATTACATGCATTGCACAACTTCAACAAACCCAAGTACCTCGGCTTTGGGTCCCGAGGAAGAAGCTGCTGCTGCTACTGCTACTGCTGCGCCCCAGCCTCATTCTTTTCTCGTCACAAATATCATAAATTACAGA
Source organism: Zhuqinia jingwanae (assembly GCA_027744095.1). Lineage (NCBI taxonomy): Eukaryota > Metazoa > Arthropoda > Collembola > Entomobryomorpha > Paronellidae > Zhuqinia > Zhuqinia jingwanae. The sequence continues at coordinate 16,668 of JAHZNC010000625.1, read as the reverse complement.
AAAACTTGACGTCATAGGACACTAATAGCTTGCTTTTCTGTAATTTGGTAAATAAGAAATTCCCTCGTTAACGTTCTTCTTGTTGCTGCCGACATGCCACCACCATCACCAACCACCACAACACCACTACATAGACTACCTATGTATCTAAGATACACATGTCACATGATATATATGTCTAGTGCCCTTAAATGCGTATTGCGTATATATACACGAAATAATAATAAAAACATGTTTGAATATTATGGTTTTTGCAAATACCTTGATGACAATACTCTCAAAATAACACAAACCTAAAAAACCTCAACATATCGACACAGAAAAAGATAATGTATGTGTGTGTGTATCAAATTATATTGCTCTGCTCTGCTACATAAGTATTATATTTATCCTCAACATTTGTCGTCTGCTGACTGTCGGTGTCGACTCGACCTACTTTTACTTTTTTTCTTTTTTCGGTCCAAAACCCTCAAACGGTCTCTCCACGTCTACTTTCATGAAAAGTAATAAACCGCAGCAATACAGACCATGTGTGTGTGTGTAGTGCTGACAATGCAAGCAAGTTAAGCGATGCGTACCTAAATAATGATAATAATAATAAGAACAATAACATTGGAATTTAGCAACAATGCAACATGTGACATAAAATATTATATTCTTCATTGACATGTATAACAAAAAAAAATCCGGAAAAATGTGCTGTACAAAAAATGTAACATCTGCGCTTCTACGCATTTACTATTTATATATTGCATATACATAATATTGAGATACTTGAATTTTAAGATTTTCGAAGAAAAAAAATGAAGTAAAAAATCAGCCAAATAACCAGTTTTGCACGTACTCATTGATAGCTTTGTGGAATATTTATTACACATATCCGTACATCCATATAGCCACAATAATAACTCACAAAATAGCCTTTGTTATTCATTTCTCATATTTGTGTACTAAAAAAACCATCAAAAAATTGAACAAGCAGGAAAAGGGCTGCTTTCCTCAAACTCACTCGCTGTTTCCCTGACTGTTTGCCCTGTACGGACAGGAAACACACGAAAAAAATAGAATGGCCAGACTAAAAGTGGTCTTTTTGAACCTCTTGATCAAAATTAGGTGTCCATATGGCAAAAAACTTTAGTAATCTATATTTCAAGAAAAATAATATTATATATAAAGTGTACCATATATATTACAATATAAACATAATATATAGTCAAAACGTATAAAAGTATACACAAGTAAAGTAGGTATGTCAAAAGTAAGGCTTAAAGATAGAAAAGAAAGCCATAGATCAAATTTAGAGGACATATATCATGAAAGCTCATGCGGAGCTCTTTGCTTTCACCTCGGCCATGACATGTCACGGCAATATATTTTTGTATACCTACCTATTATATGTTCATACAACAGGGTTTTGATTTCTTTCTTGAGTCCACTTTTTTTAGTATGTCCTTTTTTTACCTGACCACCACCATGACACATACACTACTACATTTATAATGTGTACACAACCTTCATGTTTGACTTGGCTTTAGCCAGCCAAAGTAGCCAGAAAACTGTACCCATACCCACCTTCTTCTTTTTTACTACCGGTCAAAAGTACCATCAAAGAAAGAATACTTTGTTGTATACATTTTCTCTACATTCATTAGCCACACGTAATAATGTTTTTTCCCTAAAAAGCCCATAAAAAAGGGAAAACAACTTTCGTTGTCTCCTTTTCTGTCTGTCTGTTTTTTTCTTCCATTACGTTTTCGTAAAGTCAGAATCATGTAAACGGGGGATATAAAAAGTGTGTGTGTGAAAGAGAGAGAGAGAGAGATCGCGAAAGGAATTCCATAAAAAAGTCAAAATGTTGTGATGATGGAGATGAGAGAATCCAATTTGGAAGCCAAAGAGAGAGAGGTGGAGGACAAAAAGGGTAAAAATACTAAAAGTATATAAAAAGGAAGAAAAAAACAGAACAAAGGTATTTATCTGGCTTTCAAAATAAATCTGTATACCGTGTCGTAGTAGTAGTTCTCTTTTTCTCTCTGATGCAGTTTCTCTGCTATTTTTGCTGTAAATAATACAATTCTGTCTTTTGTGTGTGCTTGAATGTCTGTATATATTGATGCTTTTACCTATACATTCATATGTATGTACATGTGTCATCTCATCATCATCATCAGATTTTTTTTAGAAACAGAGGTATGCCATTACTCTTTTTCGTTTCTATTTTTTTAGGGCAAAAAGACGAGATTTAAAAGCATGCCAATAAATATATAAGTATACTCTGAAATAGGAAAAAGAAGGCATTTGTGTTTGTCATGTTTTCCCCCTTTTTTGACACAAACAAGCTTTGCTTTTTTCCCTTTGGAATTTCTATTTCTTGTGAAATATATACATAAATATTATGCATGATAATGGAGGTATACATTTGAAAGGTATCCTTGAAATGGGGTTACTTTAATAAACACATCACCATAATAATATGCTGAGGAGATCACACGTATAATATACAGGTTAACTTTTTTTTAAATAATTTTAAATTATGAATGTACATACCTCCAAACACATGACAATGGAGTGTCAATGAAGATCCTTCTGTGCTGGGTCCGGCTACACCATCCCTTTCCTTCATGTCATCATCGAGTATTACAGGTTGTTTGGGTGGAACTGCAATACAATGACAAAAAATATATTTAATCCATTTGTTAGTTTTCTCGTAATGTGGTGTTGGAAACAAAAATTAAAAAACAACTTTTCTTTGTATTTAAATGAGAAAGCCCTTTTTCATCAAAAATTCAATGGTACATATTCCAAAAGTCAAAAGTCCCCAAAAAAATCCAATTCATAATAATTTTCTCAAATGACACGAAATATGTATATACCATGAACAGAAAAAGTTCTCAGAGTGGTTGCTAGTACTCATCGTCATAGTGTCCTTCAAGCATTTTTTACCGGTTGAGAAAAAAGAGGTCAATCACAAAGTCAGTGTAACTTTGGAATTCCTTTTTGTTCCAATGTATGTATGTATAGCGTTGTTTAAATCTAAAACTAAAAGGAAACTAAAAGAGTTAACTGCGTTCGTTCTCTGCTGACAGACTCATTTGTTGGCGTAATGAGCTGGAGAAACTGATCAATAACGTGGTGACGACACTACGCCTGTCTGTGCACTACACACACTCATCATTCTGATGATATAGCAATGATCGCAAAAACGTGTGTAAACTCACATTATGTACCTACGTATGTTTCCTGTTTCTATGAAATACGCATACATGAAACATACATATAATGAAACCTGGGCAAGTAAAAGACCTTTAACGTAGTGTCAAAAGACGAGAGAGAGAAAAACTCTTTCAAACTTGTTTTGTTTCCTATACTATTACCCTATTTCGGCAGGTGGGTAGTCGTTGTCGTCATTGTCGTCACGAGTAGCAAAAAATATATAATATACCTAAAAATGGAAAAGACATATTGTAGAAAAGGAGCGACGAAAGGAGAAAGCGCGCCAAGTTAGGGAACAAGGAGCGAAATCTGATTACCCAAATGTGAAGAGGAAAAAAAAGAAGGAAAAAAATGAGAGTGAAACGATGAGAGAGGGAAGGGAAGAAAAAAAATATTACAATTGTAAAGACCATTTCTTCCAAGACACTGACTCTGAATAACGCGACGGCTTTTAAGCGTCGACGAAAACATGGCATTAAGCGGATCTCTGATTTCGTTGAATTTGATGGATTACTGTAGATAAATGTTGCATGAATAAAATGATTGAGCATCTGTGCTGCTACTTCTACAACTACCAGCAGTACAAATATGGTAGTATGTTATTACGTGTAATAGTACACATTTTTTTCATGGCTTGCTTAAAACTGGGAGAAAAAGTCAATGTACCTTTTTTTCTCCTTTCTTCGTTTTTTTTTGCAAAAATTCATTATATTCAATAAACTCCTTTTTTGTATATTTGCTATTTATCATATTATACATACATGTTCACATGTACTACATATTTTCATACTATTAATAAGAATTTTTTGTGTTTTCATGTGCGTGAAATTTACTTTATTTTTTTGATAAGTAAATAGTATATAGTATATATAGGGGGGAAAATTATTTAATACAGATTTTTGTAAGTTATGTATGGCATAATATAGTAATAGAAAGCAGAGAGCTTGAAGCTTAAAGTTTTACGGTATTTTTTATAACAAAAACTATGTGGAACTTTTCTTCTTCTTTTTCCCTTTTTCTTTGTCGTTGCAAGAATTCAGAATGTGAAGAAAGAGTACATTATTATTTATTTATGTATGTATGTATAGAGTAATAGTAGCTTTAGTTTTTTTGCCATAAAGCTTTCACATAATCATGATCGTCAACATCATCACAACAGAAAAGTGTATAGTTTTGTTTGGAGGTGTTGGGAATTAGGGGATTGGTTTTGGGGACTTTGGGAGCAAGAACCGTAACTGTCGGTCGTGCTTCCCTTGCCTTACCCGCACCACCACCGTTGCAGCTGGTGTGGTGTGAGTGTGTGTGTGTGTGTGCACGTAACACACAAATCCGTGAAGAAAACCAACTTAAAGACTTTTCATCCTACAAATGCTTGTATGAACTACTACTCATATTCATCATCATCGTCATACTTTTTAAAGGAATAAGGTTTGCTTTTAATCAGTTGTGTGTGTAACGTAGCATGATGCATGTGTGTGCGGGATGTAGGTACTCAAGTGTTTCTGGATGTGAGGAGCTAGGTGGTGGATGAAGTCAAGCTAGTGATGCTATTTCGCAGAGATTTCATTTTATTTAGTAGAGGGCGGGTATACAAAGTACCCTTTTTATTTATTTAAGATTCTATATCAGTCTGCATGTTCGCATGGGACAAAGTGTAAAAGTTTTCTCCGCATTGAAAAAGCTTGATTCTTAGTTTGCTTATTTTAAAAAAATCATTGTTGTTATTCATCATCACGCAACTTTCTTACCGTGTTAAACTCTTTATTTCACTTTCTTTGGATCTTATTAGAGAAAAGAATAACAACATACTTTCGTTTGTTGTTGTTGGTGCTTGCGGTAAAGTCAGCCGAGTAAAAAGTGTCTAAGACGCAGAAGAAAACGCAGAGATAGAAAGTGAAAGTACACACACACATCATCATCATCATAACTTGTGTGTATAACTATTATGTATTTTATTCACTGTGTGCCAAACCGCACAAATATACACACTTATAAGCACACTCTTCATCATCAAAAGCTATCTCATTTTATATACCATGTCCCAGATTTTTTTTCTCTCTCTCTCTCTGAGAAAAAAAGGAAGATTACAGTTTATTCCCCGTGTTTGTATTGTGACAACACAACACAATTCCGTGGTCTCACACTTGTTCCCTTTTGCCAGAATAGTACACATTCCTCATCACTAAATACATATATAGTGTAGCAGTTTACAGTTTATTCCCCGTGTTTGTATTGTGACAACACAACACAATTCCGTGGTCTCACACTTGTTCCCTTTTGCCAGAATAGTACACATTCCTCATCACTAAATACATATATAGTATAGCAGTATAACTTGCATTTTTACACACTAAAAACATGTATATTATGTACTGTGAGTATTATTGCGTTACAGAACTATGGGTTATTACTAGGTTTCACATTTTGTGCTGCGTAAAAAAAAATTTAAAACGATGTAAAACATTTAAGATGATGATGATGATGACCGCCGTGTGAAGATGCCAAAAAATGAATGAGAAAAGCATCTTAGAGAAGTAGTGAATATGATGATGCTGTTTGTTTAAAACAGCTTTTATTAATAGCGCTACACATTCTTCTTACCTACGTTTTATTGTTCTCTATGATGTTTATGTTTGCATGTTACCTATACCATAACATATACATAGCGGGAGTAGTAAGGGGATATACATAAAGAAGATGCATAAGTCGTAATCATTTTCAAACAAAACGAGGTGTAATGTTATGGAAATGTGTGGTTCCTTTTATGATGGCTTTTGGCTGCCCATATAAATGGAATCTTGGGAAATGGTGGGAATGATGGAATGAGGGGAAAATAATAGTTGAACATACAGAGATACAATGACAACTACTGTGATAATACTATATTGTTGATGTGAAGGCATCATGTATAAAATGTAGCAATATTTTCGTTTTCCTATACAGCAGGAATATAAATGTTTCATTAGTGAAATTGACAAGGTCTTTAAATAAACGTGTCTTATGTACATTTTGAAACGCAGTAAGGGGGTTTGATAGTGATAACAACCTCGACAAATAATTACAAATTACAATAAAACTGGGTAGTTTGAAATAAATTCCAAAGTTTTTTTATCCTAAAAATTGTGTATTTACAATATGGTAAATTTATATGGGGATAAACTGTATTGTAGACACAAGATAGTTTTAAATTTTAAAACATTAAAGACGCAGCATAACGCCGTTTATGTTTTAAAAATAATATACATTAATACTCATAGGGCTCAGGTGGGTACTCAGTCGCAAGTAATGACGTAAACGCAGTTTGTCATCATCGTCCTTAAAATTTTTTAAAACTCACAACTGACCTTGTCTGCCAAAAAAATAATGAAATGAAACAAAATAAAAAAACTTGTATTTACCCAGAATACCTCACTTTAATTTTTGTACTACGCCAATCACGTACCACCAACTTCGTTAACTTTTATGCCTTTGTAGTTTTTTGAGTAGCATTCAATAAGCTCACTACTCAGACATTTACAATTTCTGCTTTTTTAGTCTATAATTTATTTTTCCTTGTGTGCTTTCATCTGTGTCTGTCTATTTATAACTTTATGTCATACATTCAGCATACAATACTTAATTATCATTCAATAAGCTCACTACTCAGACATTTACAATTTCTGCTTTTTTAGTCTATAATTTATTTTTCCTTGTGTGCTTTCATCTGTGTCTGTCTATTTATAACTTTATGTCATACATTCAACATACAATACTTAATTAATTAGGCAATGATGCTAGTCAAAACTTTTCTCTCTTTCAACACAATCATCATCATCTCCAACAAAGTATTTATTGCGAGTTTGTGAACGTTAAATATCTCTTCTAACGACAAGAAATCTATCGTTACACTAGGGTTCATAGCAAGAGAGAAAAGGGTAAGGTCGTCGATGTAATAAAAGTTCTACTTTATTTTAAAACGTAAATAATAACAATAATAATATCGTAAAATAAAATTGCAAATGTGTGTGTGTGTCTAAGCAGTACAGTGCACAAATAGGATTCACTAGCGTAAAGTAAGCGATAAATTTTTCCCCCGTCTTCAAGCATGCAAGTTTGCAAAAAGAGCCGCAAGGGATCAACAGGAATTCATTATTTTCAAAATTGCACGATTCACTCAGTAAACCACGTGAAGACAAGACACGGAGAAAAAAGGGAGGCTCAAAAACAACAACACTAAAAAACAATATCATGATGATGATGATGATGATGTGCGCAGTGCACACAGCCTCAGTGCGTCTTTATAGTTTATATGTGTACCTATCATAAAAAGCCACAGACAAACAACGTGGCTCTTTTTTAAGGTTTAAAAGCTCAGCTCTTCTGGCACACATTGGTGAAGCTATCAACTACTTGCAATCTTGCTTGCTTTTAAACCTTCTCTACTCTATTACTGCTGCTGTGTATGTGTATTTTTTGTTTTCCTTAATAATTTTGTGACCAACCCGCCGCATACTATGATTATAACAATGCAATGTGTTTGAAAGTTGTAGAGAGCTGTTGTTGTTGTTGTTGTTCCCGTTCTCATAATAATAGTAATAAAGAGTTTCAAAACTTTCCATATTATGATCACTGCGCGCCGAGGAGGAAGGGATACACACACAAAAATAATGATGATGATATTGCAACAAGATGATCATGATATTAGGTATTTAGGCTTTTTAATATGCATCTCATTTTGAGGCTTCTATATCTACACACCGAAAATGTTCTTTTTTTTATGGGGTTTGTTTAGCCTACACACATATACACACACACACACACATTTTTTTGTGACTGTGGGATAAAATCATTATGCAAATTTTACTATTTCTCACAAAAAGGTATACCAAATGTGTGTAGCTTGTATAAATTTACGTAAAAGGAAATGAATTTGAAAGTGCTCACATGTGGTGAAAGCTGTTACGACAGAAAAAGAGAGGATATTAAATTTTGTGTATAAACCATAAATTAAATTGCATTGTTGCGGTATATTTTATAATTATAATAATATGTAATAATAATAATAATAATAATATTCTCTCTTGTAAAATAAAGTAAACACACATAAATGCAAAATTAGTAATATATTTTGTGCAGTAGTAAAAGTGCTTGCACCAAATCACATGCCAAATAATATGATGTTGGATTAGGAGTTTAGAGAAATTACCCAATAAATTCAAAGCAGCTTTGATATACTTTTAATTATGAGCAATTATTTTTACTATTATTTTATTTTAGGTATGTAATTTATCATTGTAATAATCTCATTACTTTTATCCCTACAATATTATCCACGTTTGCTTTTATATTAAATTTTATTAGTGTAGTTATATGATTGATTATCAGTTTTTCAGATTACGGAAAAGTATATATTCATTCAACGTGTTTGTTCAATGTTTATGTTTGTAACAAACAACAACAACAATGTGAAATGAAACCACTTTTTCTGGTAAAAAATCCGCAAAATGTTGTTATAAACTTCTTTTTACTTAATATTGTTCATGGACAGGTGTGTCATCATATGAACATCATCAACATCACCACAAATACTTATATAAATACCTACCTATACACATGTACCCATTCACTATGCAATCACTTCTCCTCTTTACACATTTCTTTATTTTTGTGCCCAAGTCAGCAATTCTTTGTAGCAGCAGCAGCAGTAGCAGCTCAAGTCGTTCATTTTATCTACTTGTCAGGTATTCTCTTCTTCGCCTTATTTCTTGACTCGTCACTTAAAATAAAATGTAAGAAAAAATATCCAAGTAGAGTTGTGAGAGAGGAGGAGGAAAAGAGAATAGGTAGTTAGAGAGAGAGAAAGCGTTGTTGCAGCTTTACGCTACTGTACTATATTGCTCCACAAGACTAAAAACGAATACCAGGAAAAAAAATTGGAAGAAAAAAAGCCTCTCGAGACAATGACCGCTCGTGATGACAATGATCCGTAAATTTCTCCTACTGACACATCCATATTTTTTCCCGTGTGTTCTCTAGAAATGTAGTGTCCTGTCCTTCATATATGTAGGTATACATATAATAGCACATACATAGGTATATATTTGACTGCCTACTACTACTACTAACTCAAGTCAAGGAAGCATAGTTAGATAAATAGTGTAACCCGTACATATTGTACCTATATACATAAGTATACCTACATATAAACAAGTTACCGCATAACGATGAGCAAAAAAAAAGAGAAAGAAAGAAACAATGATGACGATGATGACAATAGTCAAAAAGACATATAGCCATATATGTACACACACGCACTCACTAGAGCAGCGTCAGAATTTCCAGAAAAGTAGTAGTAGCAGCAGCAGCAGTAGCATTTCCCAGACGAGATTCCTAAAGGGTTACATTCCCGTAAGAATAATGTATACATTATTTTTTTGTGTGTATCTCTAGTGAAGCAGACAGGCAAGGGAAGGAGACTCAAACACTTTTTTATTATTATTTCTTCTCTTCTCCTTTTTTCTCTCCGAAAGAATGGAAAAGGAGGAGGAGGCGGGCGAAGCAAGCAAAAGGAAAGGTAAGTAACAGCAAAGCATTTTCCATTTATCAAGTTACTTATTGCTTGTTCTGCGCTACAATGTGTCCATGTATGCTCGTTGTGGATATATACAGCCTACTTCCGTTTTCATATTGCCCACCGAAAAAAAATATATAAAAAAAGGGAATAAGAAGACAAGGACCACGAAAGAAAAAAAATTATATAGCTATATAATATATACCTCTATTACATTATAAGATGCCCATCATGCTTGAGCATAATGTGTTGAGTGTGTAGCTATTCCACTTATTTTTTTTTCTCTTCTCTTGTTGAACACTTTCCACTCTTATTTTTAAACGAACTACAATATTATGATGGTATGTTTATGAATGTAACCACTTTATGGAATAGATGATGTTGGAGAAAGGAGAAGACTTTGCTCTGGGAAGGGCTCTTCTCTCTCTCTCTCTCTCTTTCTCTCTGTAGGCATGACACGTCCACCGACACAATCATCCATAAATGTAAGAAAGGAGGTAACACGAAGAAGAAGACGACGAAGACGACGAATAGTATGAGTATAGTACAGAGTAACAACACAGCAAAACCAGGAATCTTCTTTCCCAGTAAAAAAAATTTAGAAGACGAGTCAGCAACGCATACTTAACGTTTTCACCGTGTCGTCGTGATGATTGTGTGTGCTGTATAATAATAAGTAAGCAGAGGCAAAAAAAGAAGAAAAAAATGATATTTTTTTGCAAAAGGCTGCAAGACGCCTGCTATGTATGTAGTATGCATGTATGCTATATACATGTTACATGAAGCTCTCTTTTCCTACTTCACTGTGTGTGTGTGTCCTCAAGGAATCATCTTTTCAGATTCACACAACCCATTTTTGTTCAATTTGTGTGAAAAAGGCAACTGCTGCTGCTGGTGGTGGTGTGTGTTCGTTGTGCTACAATGCTTTCTCCGATAATTGTGTACTGGGTGAACTGTGAACATGAAGGCCCACCAAAGACGACACTATAAAAGCGTAGTGCTAACTAGAAAAACTACACGGCATGGTGACCGCGTCCTCTCGTCATTTCATTTCATTTCATACATTCATACATATTACATGTACCTAAACCCTTAACTCTGTTACATTTTTTGGTATGCTACGCTTAGAATGTTACAATTTTTTTTGCAGACACAAAAGCTCAGCAGCGCATCTCTCTAGTAGCAAAAATGAAAGCATGACTCGATTCGACTCACACGGGTCTCTAGTCTGACAGCAAGAAGAAGCAGTGAAGAAAAAAAATATTCGTATAAGAATGGCTTGCCAAGAAAAAAAAGATGAAGAGATTCTATGCCCGGGATTGAGAATTACCACCGTCATCGCCACACACAGGCTGCCTTTCTTTCTCTCACGCACACACACACACACACACACACACACACACAGAAAAAAGAGAAATAATAATAATAAGAGTGATCAACTCGATGATCTATATATTGTGTCAAAACACACGGACACACGAAGATGCACACACAAAAAAAATAATGTAGAGTCCACTACCGCTTGAACATTAGCGTATATGTTTATATTATCCACAAGTTATAGTAAGGCCCACACACGTATCCCAACTTAATATTATGTGTCATATATATATTTTTTTTCTGCTTCCTTTAGAAATATTTTATGCCTTTTCCAGGAAAATTCGAGGATAATAAGGTTAACGACGGTGGATTTTGTGGTATCAAAGGTAAATGGTGAAAAAAAATCCACTTACTTAAATATATATGTTGGTATTTGCGTGAGAGCATCATCATCTTCTTTCTCATGCTTTTTTATTTATTTTTTAACCTTTTCATCTTATTTTTTTCACCTGCAGGTTTTCATCCAATTTATCGATTTGCTTACTATTTACACCACACCACACACATCACGTAACAAAAAAAAGAAGCGCCAAAGCAGCAGCAGACTGTGTAGCTTCTATAATTTTCTAACAAGCACAAAAAAAATAACATTTTCTGAAGAAATAAACATATATAAATAGCATTAAAAAAGAAGCAAGTCAAGCAGATATAGAATATGGTATGTGAAGAAAGGAGTCACGTGGCTTATTAAGGTAAAAACAGCAAGACTACTGCTTATACCTATTTCAACACAAACAAACAGAGAGACAGGAAAGAAGAAGAAAATATCTCTATACTATTTCAACTTAAACATTCCTGCACCAGCACGGTAACATGCTATATTTTTTACAGGTGTATAAATAATAATACAAGAAACTCCTGGTTCTTTCTGTAATTGACCTGGTCGGTAAATTTAATATTTTATGCATATAATGAACATTCCTAGCTCTATCTCCTCAGTCATTTCAACATATATACACACATGCTATTATAGTGTTTGCTTAGTGTACCATAACCACACACAGTTTTTTTTTGTGTACTTAAACCTTTCCGCCGTTTGCGTCTTTATCTGGAAAAAAGCAAGGATGAAAAAAAGCTACAAGCACAGTGACAAAGGGAGAGGAAAAGGGAGGAGAAGAAGATGGGGAAAGTTTTCACTTGTATCATAATATGTTATATTGTGTGTGTATTTGGTAAATTTTTAACCTTTTTTGCCCACTCGCTTCATTCATTATAATTTCTCAGAAAAAAATGTTTTTGTATATTATATTACATGTGCATGTAATGTAAGTGTACATAGTGTATAGGTAATACCTATTAGGTATACAATGCCCAAAAGACGGTTTTGATGTTAGTTATAATGGGCTGGCTTGTTAGCGAGAAAAAAAGTTATGCATGAGGATGATGATGACGATAACAATCATCTCCACATCTCATGATGAGATGGTGTAGGCAACACGAAGTACCAAAGTTACCTTATTTATCGTTCCGTCCCATTCTGTCAATATATTATTGTATTTTCTTCAGGTGGGACTTGGCTTGAAGGTGTTTCATTATTTTGTTGTCGATGTATATGGGTTGTCATATGTCCATCAAAATTGTTGCGTGGACACGAATATCGAAGGAGATAGGGACAACTACACGTAAGGAAAGTCAAGTGTGAGCCAACTATTTGAACGTGAACTAAACTAACCAACTTTTGTTTTGACAAGATTTGCTTTTTTTCTACTTTTTCCAGGGCAGCACAGAAACGAAAAGTAACTAACCTTTACTTAGTTTTTTCACTCATATGGTACATGGATGCTGCACTGCACAAGAACATTATATAGCATGAAACAATTGTGGAGTTGGGTTTGCAGGTATATGTATTCTGTACTGCTGACTGNTCTGTACTGCTGACTGTTATTCTTATGTCAACTCTGCAAAGCAACATACGTATATTTGTGCATTGCTGGCTACTAATAGGTGGATAGGAAGGAAATTGAAGTCAGGTCGAGAAACTTTTTTGATTTGATAAATATACCTACATTGATACTTAATGTATGTAGTATTTGTACATATCTATGTATACTATATCATTCTCTTCTCTCTTTTTTTCCTTTCCGTTGTCTAAGTTAAACAAAAGGAACTAACATGGGATTTCTTTCTTACCCTGTTGTCGTGAAGAAGCTGATGACAGTTTTTTGTGTGTATTTGTGTGTGATATAATGATGTCATAGTCATGATTGTAGTATAGTGGATTGGTTTGGTGGTAGTAGTACTGCTGTTACCGGGAGAAATGGAAATGCAGTGCGGATACAAGCACGGAAGAAATGTGTAAGTAAACTGTGGTTAGATTAAATTTTTGTGTACATTGTGACGTAGACCCTTCCGATTTTTTTTCCAAGATGAAGAAAAAAAACCACCTACTTGGACTTGGTTTTTATGCTGTGTGTGTATAAGGAGGATTGAGTAGAGTAAAGGGGAGCAGAAGAGCAGAGGTAGTGAAAGCAAAAAAAAAATTATGAAGCTAGTCACGAAGTTTTTGTGTCATTCTTCAAATACTCACTTTCGTTACAGCTACTACTTCTCCATCATTTGGTACATTCATATAGGGTATATGTACAATATACCTACATAGGTGGCTAATATGTTGTAGAAAAAAAACTCAACCAATGTAATATGACAGACATCCCAGAGCTTTCGTTTTTTTTTCATTCAATGTCGTTCCCATTACCAGCAAGCCGCAGCAAACCAGCATCATCACCAGCAGCAGAAGAAGAAGTAGTAGTAGTAGAGAGAGAGAAGAGAGAAAACTTATTGAACTCGTCTCGTCAAGTCGCATGTCAAAAAAAGGATATGTGTCCTCACTCCTCCGTGTTATCTTTTGCTTGACATTTGCAAGAGCTGGAGCATAAGAGCACGCAGCAGTTTAAGAAGAAGAAGAAGGTTCCTCTATATACGTCACTTGTCATCATGAATATGCGAAGTTGTTGTATGCATTTATCTCTATTTTGTATATGCATAAATAATATGCGACTTAAAATGTTGTAAAATCCCATTATTCTATTATTAGGGTTGCCCTTAACATTATTATAGGTCCCTGTCGCAGGCAAAAAAAGGAACACTATTACGCATCAACAAACAATGGAAAATGGTCACTGTATATTTATAAAAGTTTGTAGTGGTAACCCGTTAATATGAACAGCATTTTATATTGCTAGTATTCTTATTACTGGTTATGCAAAAAAAAGGAGAGAGAAAAAAGAAGCAGAGCAATGATTGGGTCGTGTTATCCATCCTCTCTCTCGCTCTCTTTCTGCTTGGCAGAGACTAACCAGCCATCCATTCTTTTTTTTTATCAACAAGACAGGCGTCAACTAAACAAGAAAGCTGTCAGAAAGGACGGTGATGAACGAGAAGTTGAGTAGACGAGTGTGTAGTAGTAGTAGTGTGGCTGGTGGATTTTGGTGTTATTTTTTTTTAAAGGAAGCATAAAAAAACATAATAATAGAAAGCAGTATCGCTGCTGCTTCTACCACCATCGTCTCATTCCGCCAAGGAGCAGAGAAAGAGAGAAAGCCTTTTACATTTTGTCAGAAATACGAGAATTCCTAATTAAAAACAACACAGGCACACATACACTTTTTCTTTTCAAGACATTTCCCAGAAATTCTCGCAGATGAGGAAACGACGACGAGAGTTCATACTACGACGTATATATCCTCGTTCCTTTCATCTCGTTTGCATTCATTTATATTTCTAGTCAATTAGCTTTACTAGTCACAGTGCTTGTCTAAAAGAGTGGAAGAAAAACCAGATGTGTGTGTGTGTGTGCTTTTGATCCATTCAAAAATATTTTTTTTACGTATTCTTAACAAATTTCGAAGAAAAGAGAATACGCTTCTTGACTAGAGCCGGGCATCATCTGTCATAGGAAATTTATGTGGATGAAAGTTTGGCACAAAGTTTCACATGTCAAGCATTATCAAATGATATAACAATAATGTCTACTTAGAATACATATTTTTGAACAAGGATACATGTCTTGATGAAATAAGTAAACTTGTTTTTTTGTAGCATTTTCACAAAACAAAATTTGATTATGAAACGGTGCGTTAACAAGCAGGATGAGAAGGCTTTTTAAACTTTTAGTTAAATTAATTGTTTTGTTGCGTAAAAGCTACAACAGCAGCAGGTTTTTCTGTAGTCGCATCATCGCTCTTGTTGATCTTGACAAGATGCGTAGTAAGATGCGAGAGAACAGGGAACCTGTTTTTGTATCTGATATAATTTTACTCAAATTGTAAACAAAGTGGAGTAACATTGTCAGAGTAAGTATTACAGTATTAGATTTATCAACCGTTTTATCACCACCTGTCAACAGTGTAGGCTTACGTGTAAAACAAATATAAAAAAAGTTACAAAATATAAATAAATCTTCTGTTCTGGTAAACTTCTCATGCAAATATTTCTTCCCAGTTCAGCAGCCAGTAATAATTTTTATTTATTGATAAAAATTTAGAAGAAATAATACTAAAACGGGTTATTACATCAAGTTTATGGATGGCTTGCACAAAGCATTCTTAAATATTGTTAGTAGCTAATCATGTAAATTTATCTAAAACATTATCTAAAAGCATGAAAAAAACATTTTCTTCAGTTAATCCAAAACATGCAATTAAAACTTCATACTTCATTTTTTTATCGAAATTCTGAGGGTTTTTTGTTGAATCACGCAGTTTCCCCATCCCCAAGCCACTTATTTTATTAAATCTCAAGAAAAAAAATGCTACGAAAATCACAAGTCTCCATCAAGAACCTTTGTGTAACCTTGAAAAGCTTATTTGAAATTATCTATAAAGCATTCTTAAATATTGTTAGTAGCTAATCATGTAAATTTATCTAAAACATTATCTAAAAGCATGAAAAAAACATTTTCTTCAGTTAATCCAAAACATGCAATTAAAACTTCATATTTCATTTTTTTATCGAAATTCTGATGTTTTTTTTTGTTGAATCACGCAGTTTCCCCATTCCCAAGTAACTTATTTTATTAAATCTCAAGAAAAAAAATGCTACGAAAATCACAAGTCTCCATCAAGAACCTTTGTGTAACCTTGAAAAGCTTATTTGAAATTATCTATACACACATCTCTTCTACTCTCTTGTGAGTCCTGCTTGCTCAATCCGCTTTGCAGTCATTTGTTAATATTAATATTATTACTTCTACTACTCTGCGTATATTGTGTAGTAGTGCCCATGTTCCACCATCACCACCACCACCACCGCCATCAAAAAGGGAAAAAAGTCAAGGACATTTGGCTGCTAGCCGAGCCATGATACAATTTTTCAATACCAGCAACACCATTTCGCCATCACTTTAGTAAAACCATAATACATAATGTAATTTAAATGGTGAAACGGGGCATACTACACTATATCACATCCCAGCCGCGGGATCACCATCCCTTTCACTGACTTGCTTCAGAGTTGTTGTGTGTAGTGTGGGTAATGTTCAAAGCTCCAGTAGTTTTTGGCTGCTTTCTTCTTTTCCTTCTTCCTTT
>JAHZNC010000624.1:0-18389 GCA_027744095.1 Zhuqinia jingwanae | reverse complement strand
ATCTATCTATTGTATATTATGTATGTAGTTTTTAAAAAAAAACCTTGGTTCCCAAATCCCTTTCAGGTTAAACAAATTTTATTCAACTATGCAATTTTTTCAAAATATTAAAGGCATATTTGTGTTTACCCTTGTATTTATTTCCCGTTATTTCTAAATTCCCATACTTATTCATTCGACACCCCTCTCATCTTTAGGTGGTTGGTTGTTTTCCATTGTCATTTAAACAACTATGGGCTTGCAAGTACTACTACTTCAATTGAAATCAATAAAGATAGACATAATATATACTTATTGGAATTAGTAATTAATTGCGCAATTTAAATGGGGTTCAAGCTGTATAGCTGAATTTGCACAAAACGGTAAAAATATATAGGAAAGCTGCTCTAAAAAAACAACAAGGTTTGTAGAGCATAAAAATTGGTTTGTGTATGCTATCTATCCAAACATTATGACAATGGCCCTTTTTTTAACTTCCCACACATCCAGCAATAAAGTGACATGCGTTATCAATATAATCAGACATGAAAGTGATCACACACAAATACAATTAGTTGGAGGAGATATTATCTGCGTCCCCTTGTGTGTGTGTGTCTACGTGACTCTGATAATGCCAAGCGAGTGTATATAAACAGTGCCGGCAACTGTAGCGTGGAACAATTGGTTTCCAGCGTCTGCTGATCCCTTCCCTCTCTCTCTCTCTCTCTCTCGCAACTTTAAAAGACTCTCTGTTTTCCCATAATAGAAGCAATAAAAGTAATAAGCAATCAGGTAAGATGGAAAAGCACGTTATTCTTGCTACCATTGCCCTACTCCTGGCCGTGGGCTCTGTAATTGGACAGTTTGACTCTGTGTCACGGGATGACTATCAGTTCTCAGTTTCCCAGAATCAGGTAAATTGAGAGCTATTTTTACTTCCACAAAATATAATATGTAGCTTGCATCTTTCCTTTAAATACACACATAATGCATATATATATACATATGTAGATACCATTATTCAACTGTGATAATATTTGTGGGGAGAAATGAGAGCTAAATGAAATCATGTTTTGCTTTCACTTTTTGCCTCCCTCCGCAAATATGTAGCTTCCCTGGACTGCGGCAAAGGAAGCGTGCGAAGCAATTGGCCAGAAGCTTTTGTCAGTGGAGAGCCCTACAAAGGACGACCTCCTTGTCCAATTGTTTGTTGAACAAAGGGATAACAATGGTAAGCCACAAAATAAAAACACCGCAAAAGTAAACAGAGTGTTGGTATATGTATATAAAGGAATAAAATAAAAGCAATTCAATACCAAAAACAGAAAAATATATATCTAAAAGTGTACATAATATGTATGTGTGATGTTCTTGTGAACTTGCAGTGACTTTGAGAGGAAACAGTTGGGTATCTGCAATGGAAGTGAGGGAGGGAGTCTGGCAATGGGATTCTCTCAACAAGCCATTGTACCATTCCAGGTGGTTTATGGATGGGCAGCCCGATGACACGGAAAATCTCAACTGCGTTTACCTTGCTTCCACTGCGCTGCTCTACTGGAGAGATGCTAACTGCTCCGCATCAATGTATTTTATCTGTGAGAATCAACGTCAGCCAGCCCTTACCAGACTGCCAGGCTACGAATAAATCAGCCACATAATCTTTTCGTTTTTTTCCTTTGCAACAACATAAACCATTGTTTCTCTACGGGTCTTTAAAATAAAAAATAAAAATACTTAAACCCAACCAAAAATAAAGTGTACACTACACACACACTTGCGCATTAATTCTACGTTCGCCCATCTCCACAACAACAGTAATTGGAGTATAGTGACAAAGCATCACAAACTCTGTACAGATCCAGTTTCCTTTTTTTCATTTATGACCCTGTCCCTTATGACAACATATACGATTTATCCATGCAAATGTATTTCCAGTATTGTTTTTATTACTATGATCATGATGAGGATACCAAACTGGAACCACATTCCCACACAAAACATTCACCAAGAGCATTCATTCATGTGAGTCATTGTGCTTCTATAATAATATAAACTGCTACAGAGATATCAACCGGAATAGTCTACGAGACCACCTTCACAAAATTGTACACAATATTTTTTTACTCTTTTTCAAAATTGTAGAGTGGAAGAGAAACGTATGGAAAAAACTTACATTACACTTTTTTTTGCTCCGAATTCATTTTACTGATTCTAACCACCCACGCAGTAAATGTGCACTTTAATCCGTGAGCAAAACATACAAAACAAACAAGCAAAAAAGCTAGTACATATTGCGAGCATGATTACTTTTGGATATTTGTGTGTGTGCCTTTCCTTTCACTTCTGACCTGATATCCCGTTTGAAAGGAAATTTGGTGTACTATATGATGATGATGATGTTGATATGATGAGTGATGGAGATATGATGACTGGCTGCTGTTCTGCGTGCCCAAAAAAAACAAAGAGAATATGACGACAGACGGAATAACAAGTTTTGATGTTAGCCATTCTTTTGTTTCAAGTGACTTGATTTCCTTATCTACAAAAACATTAAGGAGTATGTAAATATGTATATGCCAATACAATCATGCGTTCAGACCAATGTCATCATTATACTTATCTTCTATCGCCGAGAAAGCATGTAACTGACATTGTTTAGAGTACAATAACTGTGTACGTGACTGCAAGTCATGGCGAAATGGATGATGGTCAATCTCTCGGTATTTTGGAATGGATATAAAAAGGAAAGGGATTGCGTGACTCTATATTCAGTAGTGCACACACTCAACCAAACCACACACACGCTAATAACAATGATATAATAACAATGATATATAGTACATATAGGTGCATGTAACTATTATATAACCCTAACTCCCTTTAATTCCCGCAATAAAACGAAAGAAAGAGGATATGGAGTTGCAGAGGAATACTTATTTCAATGGAGTGCTCTCATGGCTCGTCTTGGCAGTACTAATGGCGTCTACTCCAGTTTTGGCACAAGACATGACATACGAGTCAGTTAGCCATGAAGGATACACGTTTTCAGTTTCGGATTCTCAGGTACGAAAGAACATCACGTGAATAAATCGTTTTTGGGGGATTTCTTAATTGTATTTACTACTACATGAGCCACATAAAATCATATAATAATCATAAGAAGTTGTTATAATTATTGTATTATTATTGCAGCTGCCTTGGATAGAAGCAGTTGGTGCCTGCAAGGCAATCGGCCAAAGGTTAGCAACCGTTGAGACACCAGCCAAAGATGACATTCTTGTTCAACTCTTTTCCGAACATAAGCACACGAACGGTTAGTAGTGGGCACGCTATCATTCTTTTCACATTTTCGCAATGCAATAATAATTAATTTTGACTTTTGACAAACTTTGCAGTGAGTCTGCAAGGAAACACTTGGATTTCAGCGACCGAGGTTCGAGAAGGCGTTTGGCACTGGGATTCTCTCGACAAACCTCTCTACTATTCCAGGTGGTTTATGGATGGACAACCTGACGACAAGGAAAATCTCAACTGCGTTTACCTTGCCTCCGAGTGGATGCTCTACTGGAGAGATGCTAACTGCTCTGCACCAATGTATTACATTTGTGAGGAGAAACTTGACGCAGGCTCATCATCATCATCATCCAATTTAATAAACCAATCCCATTTCCTTTTCATACTCGCCTATCTCCCAGCCCTTTTCCTCCAATAAAATTTTATTGTTATTTGTAGATAGTAGGAATTTGTAAAAGTCATATTATACGAAGACACGTTATTTTTTATTTTTTACTAGTTAATAAATTGGGTACATTAAAAAAATGTAAA
Organism: Zhuqinia jingwanae; assembly: GCA_027744095.1. Lineage (NCBI taxonomy): Eukaryota > Metazoa > Arthropoda > Collembola > Entomobryomorpha > Paronellidae > Zhuqinia > Zhuqinia jingwanae. The sequence continues at coordinate 14,585 of JAHZNC010000624.1, read as the reverse complement.
TATCTAAAACATTCTAATAATTAGCGCATTTACTAATAGTCTTAAAATGACTTTGTACTCATCTGAGGTTGAATAAAAAGAAGAAGAGGATGAGTGATGCGAAAAGGGATGCGATGGAATGAGTGCTGCTTGGGGACAGCGTTGATAAAACGGAGTTGTGTAGTGTTCTGTTGTTCCTGTGTTGATAAGGTGGGTAGACATGAGTAGAGTTACCTGGTTTGATGATTACAACCGAGCCGGGTGGCAAATTGTTCCAGGGATTTGGTGCAGGCGTCGTTGATGTAGTGGTTGTCCGTTGGGGTCGCTTCGTTGGTATGTCTTTGTTGCCAGCGTTGATGCGCATCTGATACTCGATCCAGTCTGAATAGTACGCCACTTTGGTATACACGCCCTACAAATCAATCAGTTGTTGTTCCAACATTTTAACAAATTTGGATTACATGTAATTTTTTTATAGCTAGTATATTTTTCACTTCTACATTGCCATTTTACCCCCGCATTATTATTACACATGTGTAAAAATTAGTGGAGAGTTGAACTTACAGCAAGCTCTGCTCTAGCGCATCCGAGACCGAAAGATACAACTCCACAAAGAGTGGCTCCTTTGTGATAATCATCGCACATGAGCGGTCCACCAGAGTCGCCTTGGCCTAAATATATTATAAAAATGTATGGGTCTTTCGCTTACAATACATTTTTTTGATTATTTTATATTCAACTCCTTAAATTTAATGAGAAACCCACATGCATCTTTGCCTCCTTCTTCCTCGCCAGCACATATCATTTTCAGAGGATGAAAATAACTACCGTACTGCTTGGCACATTCCAAACTGGGCACCAAAGGAATGCTCACTTTCCTCAAGACTGGCGACACCACTTGGAAAGCTTCATCTTCCGTTCCCCAACCAGCAACCGTAGCATTCCCTGCGTTCAAACAAAGAAAACTTCCACCATTAGAAAATCCTTCATTTAAAAATTGGTGGTTTCTAAAAAGTAGCTGATATCCACAATATAAAGGTTTTTTTATACCGTTGGCCACATAATGGGTGGATGGTACAGCAAATGCCTTTACATAGTTGTTGTAATTGAAAGGTGGAGACACTTTGACCATGCAAATATCATCTTCATAAGTTATCCTGCAATTCATTATTATTAAAGTATGCTTATTCAACAACCAATTTAGTTATAACTAACACTACAAAAGCAACTAGGTAACTTTGTTTAATAACTGACGGGTTGTAATTTGCGTTACGAATGACAATTACTGCTCGGGACTTTTGTTCCGTCCCCTCTGCTTGTTCCAAGTTGTGTTCCCCCGCAGTCACCTCAAAATCCGGCTCGCTAGCGCAATGAGCTAATTACGTTTATAAAAAACATGCACATTTAAAAACCTGCTTTCAGACAAACAACTTGAAAGCAACAACAATTATTAAATTAATAGAGTGTGTTGTTGTTGTTGAGTCACCAAACGTATGCACATACCTGCTGTAAGAACCCATTCTTTGTCAATGACAGCTCCCCCGCAAAAATGCCGCCCATGCCGGGAAAAGCTAACAATGAAGGGGAACTCATTTCTGCTCGTTTCTACTCCTCCGATTATTCGCATACGGTCGGGTCGTTTGCTGTTGTTCAAATGCACACCATGAATGTTGCTATTCGCTGGAGTTGCTGTCCCATTTTTTATAACCTGTTTCACTGCAAATAAAACAGCACCAAAGTAGTTTTTTAGTTAAAATTTATTATTCCCATTATTGCTTCCGTCGTTTCCCTCACTATATTCTGCATTTTGCATTGTGCCACATTAATTACCTACAGATGAAAACCCTCCTCCATCCTTTGCACTTTCAGTGCATATCATACAGCTCACAGCACAAAACACAACTCCAATAACATTTTTCATGTAAATCATGTTGTCTTTCAACTTTAACTAAATTGATAAAAAATTACTATTTAAAAAAAACCAGATGAACTAGCAAAAAGATGAGTTTGGTGGTTTGAATTTGGTTGCAAAAAGTAATGTGGTATAGGGTGTAGCTGGAATAATACCTCAGAATCATTCAGATAATTCTTAAATATATGCACATTATCATCATCATGAGGAGCTGCTCCAATAAAATGGGATAAACACAAAAATTTCAAGTATTTACATTTATTAATACTTATCTCATCTGAAAAAGCTTATCATCCGGTTGTACAGTCATTGTGGTGGTGGCTTTTATTATTTTTGCAACATAAAAAAAGTCAGCAAAATCAATGCAAATAATGTGAGGAATTTGTAATGATCTCATCCATCCATTCACCTTTTTAGGAGCAGCCCAATGATATATAATGGGTTGAAATGAATGATTCATGGATTGACACGACTATCATGACAGATTGGGAGTACCAACAATGAAAAATGGTGCAGTGCAAAAAACAATCTTTGGCTCATCGCTCCGTACTATTCCCGGTTTGCTCATGTTTGCTCGCAAACACCTAATAATAATAATTACTAATTATTATTGTTTTTAATTCGTCTGGCATCTTACCTTTAATTTTGTAAGAAGTCGGTAGAAGGATGAAGAGTCCGAACAATAATTATGGAGAAATGTGTTGTCCAAAATTGCACCAGCAGCAGCAGCAAAAAAATCTCCATCGTTTCTCATATTGCCCCAATATCTAATTTGCTTGTATTTCAACCCATTTCCTTTGTCAGAAAAAAAATCCGATTTCTCCCTCCTCACAATAAATAGACCCCAAATATAAAAATATAAACAAAAAATATTGAATTCAGAAGATAACGTTGAATTTGAGTGTGAAGATTGTGAAGGATGGTGACAGTTTGCTGCTTTCAGTGTGACCCTCGCATGGCCACCTACATCATCTCCATCCTTTCATTTTTAGTATGTGTCCTACCGCTAATACTTAATAAAATCCTCATAAAATACTAATTCTACGGATGGGTATGTTTAAAAAAAATTATCTCTTTTCTCCTATTACACTACAATAGCACTTCACTGTCGAGACGATCTTGCTGAGCCAACTGGATACAGAGCACAGACTGGTCGCAGAGGACGATGGCATCAAGTTTTATAGTATGTCAATCTCATTATTGCGTTGTAATAAAGTAAAAATAGGCTATTAAAAGTGTAATTAACCAAAATGCTCCATTTTTTTTTCTTCTGAAATGCAGCCGTGCTAGGTACCCACATTTTCCTGCTTGTATCTTCAATCGCGCTCTTTTTCGCAGCATATTTGGTGAGTTCCCTCGCACTATATTTTCTACTCTGTCCCCAACTCATGATGAAATGTGCTAGCCCCAATTTTAACTGTTTATAATAATAATTAAACTACAGCTGATCCGGTTTCTATGCATCCCATGGCTTATTGGGTGTACCTTAAACATCATCATTTACGTGGCTCTCCTAGTTCTGATTTTCATGCGTCTTTTGGGAGATTTCAAGGTTGTCGAGTTGGAGAAAGGCCTGTTCATCGCGCTGACCATAGGCACCATCAGCTACTGCATGTGGATCGTTCTTGTCTTCTTCTTGGAACTTGGTAAAAGCGACGGGACCCTTGTTGGAGGAGGACACAGAGACAAGATAGATTCTTCCAAGGGAACAAAGTCTAGATCCCTTTTCACGCTGTACGACGAGGGGGAAGGGCCTGGGGATGAGGAACAGAGCTTGTTTCCTCCAAAGCGACATCAGGACAGGGTGCCGTTAATACAGAATAGCAACAATTGATTTAATTTCAAGCATATTTTAATTTATCGAGTTGGTGCAATAAAATACATCATACCTATACCTACTATTTACGCTTACTTTTGTTGATGACCACGCAACTATGCAAATTGCCTACTTGCTTGCTAAGGTATTTCCGTATTTCTTTCTTTTTTTAAATGAGACAAACAAAATTTTCTTTTTATTTTGTAGCTAACGTCTAATTTTATATTATTATTAAATGCGACGAGTTCTCTCCGAGAGATTTCCTATTGAATAGTTGGCCAAAAGTTTAGCCGTTTTTTATATCCCTTTTTAAATGATACTGTGTAGCGTGTAGTGTTATAAATTATGAAGGACACCCGAGTGCTAGATGAGATCACCCTATCTTGTCGCATCCTGTCCATACTCTTGTTAAATGGCTACTGCACGGTTGGTATTGTTATGCTAATTGTACTGGGAACCAAGGCCGCAGATTCCAAGTTGAGCAGCAAAATATATTTCGATACTGAGTCGCACCCACTTTTATTGTAAGCCATACCAAAAAAATCAAGAGTAACCCTAAAATTTAATATGAAGAAAATTTCCAAAATGATTTCAAAATGGTAATAATATAGTGGGACATACAAATTTACTCGGTTTGCTTGCAGTGATTTCTGTTGGCTCTTTAATGGGTACCATTTTATGCTCTCTCTTCTTCACATCTACCTTTGTCGTAAGTTGCCACAAACAAGATGACATATTTGTTGAGTCAATGAATAATTGCGATAATTTGTGTAAAACACTGTGTTGCAGTGTAACATATGGCTTGCGATACCCAACTTTATAATGCACATCATTATCCTCCTCGCCACCTTCGTTTTATTCGGGGTATGTATTAATCTACCACTCAGATATACACCTCAATAGTAATAATAATGTATGTATTTCCGTCCATCAACCAACATCTTTTAAAGAGATTCTCCTTTTCAGTTACACATTGGCTCGACTCAAGCGTTATATAATCATCAATCTGACGAGACCGAGTTCGAGTCATTCGCAGCCCATGTATTTTTTCATAACGGATCCTTCTCCATATTCAGCTCTATACTCCTCATTTGTTTTCTATTGTATGCGCTCTATCCCATGTGGAAATTCATCAACGAGTGTCGCCTCATGGAGCAGGATAAGCGGAAGGAAGGAAACACACAGCGAGAAAGATCTACGGAGCTACCTGGTGTGCAAAAACCGGAAGTTACATCAACCACCGACACAGCGTCCAGTAGGTCTCATGTAAAAAAACGCCAATCGCTCATCAATCCCGAGAATGAAGAGAGACCCCATGATTCAAGGGTGCATCCGGCGCACCTTGGTCCCCATCATCCAGTCGATGTGCATGGGCATCATAATCGCAGGAGATCACACTATTGAATGCACTTGCCCTTGAGACTAGCACACTATAGTTTAATATATATTGCAATAATTTAAAATAAGTACAATTTATAATTAAAAATTATTTTTTGAAAAATTCACATAAAGAAGTGACAACTTTTATATTACATACCTATACTGATATTTACATAAATTGTGAAATAAAATAAATGTTAGTGCCAAATGGTCTCGAATAGTTTTTGTCTTCAAAATGAAGCTTTAAAAACCAAAACAATTGCGTTGGCTTACAATTACAAGGTCAAATAAAATAAACATTTTCTTGCAACACTTTTTTAATTCATTTCCCTTTCGCAATATAGCATTAATACCAGTTACGCAAATAAAAGTCGAGAAATAAAAAAAATATTAACAAATTACTCTTACCATTTTATCATTTAGTCAATTTATGGGTAGCAATCCTGCAATTTTAGTCCTTGCCATTTTATTTGAAAACTGAAATAGCATCTAGTAACTGGTTGCAACATGGAGGTTCATAAGGCTTTGCTAAAATGGGCTTTGCTGGCATCCTTATGCACCGCGAGCGCACTACCCGAGTCCCTCACCCAATCTATTTTTAACGGTAAGGAGGAGGTGTAACTTTTTACTTCGGGTTAATAATAACAAAAGTCTTATTTTTGTCTTCCTGTTCTGATTTTTAAATAGATGAGCTATTTACCCAGAACGACGGAGAGATTGGGATCTTCGACATCAGCCAAAATGGACGAGCTGACGTCTTAACGAATCTCAACCTTTCCCCCTGGGAGCTTTTTGTACTCAATGACCTTATCTTGAAACTGACCACCAAGCAATGCCCCAAATTAAACGAGGACGTGCTAGCCTCATTCAAAGAGATGCTTTCCAAATCATTCAAGCAAGCTCCCATGGTCGAGATTCAAAACAACGACTTCCTCCCTTCTTACAGTCATTTGGTGCGCTGCTTGGACCACGTTTATGAAAAGGCTGGAGACGCTACTCACCATGAAAAAAAGAAACTGGACAAGCAGCTCAAGGAGAAGTTGGAGGAGGAGACGAGTAATGAGGGGGATTGGGCAGCTCGAGACGCCATTACATCCACAACACCGGCACCTAAAACAAAGACAAGTCTTAGTGAGCAGGACGCGTTGGCGTCGACCTGGATGTGGGGTTTCAAGTCTGTCCACCAATGGCTACGAGAACTGTTCAAAGAAAATCCAAACGTGCTGGCAGTCCAAGACAAGGAGGATACGGAAATTGTGAAGCAGCGTCAAGTGGAAAGCGAGAGAGAGCATCAGCGGAGAATTGACATGACGTACAGGCGAGCTCGCCAAAACTTTGCCAATTTATTTCACGAAATGTCCAAAATCGTGCGCAAGAGTTGTCCGGTGAATCACAGACCGGATAAGGTGTTTATGCGCAAGGCTCTTTTGGATATGGCTTCATGGGCAACGCTGGAAGAGCGAGAAACTATTGCTGCCGCAGCAAAATACTTTAGGAAACATGACTTGTTGAAACTACTCCAAGAGTGCTCCAACGCATTGTAAAACATTTTAAAAAATGTCTGTCTACATAATATGTCTTTTAATTTGGGCTAGAATCAACACTAAAATCATTTTCTGTGAGAGAATTAGTTATTATTAGGATAGAAAAAGCCAAGGGCCTGCTTGTGAGCTGAATTGAATAGAACTAAAATGTTTTTTTTTATCGTGGCCCGTAGCAATAATTAATAATGAAATTTAATGCCTTCCCTATTTCCGCCATGCACGGGCAATACATATATTGGTTAGCACTAAAACATATCCTAATTCGTCGGATTAAAAAATTGTTATCCTTCATGTAATTGTGATGTGAAAGATAATAAAGACTAAATCCAATTAAAAACTAAGTTCACAAAAAAATAAATTTTATGGAAGATTTATAAGGATTAAATAAAAATAACTTGTTTTGCAATCCATAATTCCTGCAATTCATCCAACTTTTTTTAATTTCCCGTACTATGTATTCACTTTAAAACATTGTATTTATATAGCACACATTTTTCTAAAACTTTTTTTTTGTCTACTATCATCTTTTAGCACACTTTTCCTTAGCTCATCATAAGCCCACTATAAATTATTGTCCTGCGGAATGTCGTGCTCCCCTCATACATATTTAACCGTTATTTGTTCATATTCACCCTTAAACATATAATGCAAGCAGATACTTACATGTTTAAATTAATATACACTAAATTGCAATACGCCCAAAAATAGCAAACTAGCACGTGTTTATCCAATAAATAAATAAATTAATTTACTGATTTGAATTCTTATGGCAAACATTTCTAATGAATCCCAAAGAATATTGATCGACAAATGAGATTGATGTGATTTTCGCACAAACATATTTGTGAGAGTACTGACATATTACTGAGAGATATTACTTTTAAAAGCACAATACATATTTTCGCTATTAAAGTTAAAACTGGACAATGGATAATCATAGGAAAATCCTAAAAATTAGAATCAAGTTTTTTACTCTCGATACACAATAAATTTAACATAGATAATAATGATAAAAACTGAGCAATAAAGTTTAGGAACAACAGTTCACTGTAATTTTTATACGAAAACGAACATGCACGACATGATGATCATTATTAGATGACTATTTTTTTTTGGCTTAAATGGAGTAATTGATTGAGTGATTTGTTCACGTTCAACGTTTACTAACTTCCAATAATACTCCATATTCTTATAATTCAAATTCCATTCTTTTTCCCTTTCTACATTTTTTGTATTTCAACATTAAAAATTAATTAATGATATATTGTGCTTTGTTACTGTTGGAGAGTTGGAGTACAAGAGCCAAGGTCTCTTTGTAACTTTTATTGTCAATTAAATATTTTTTTCTTTCCCTTGTTGCATTGTACAAATTGAAGCATTTTTTCTAAAAAGAATTGCACCATTAGAGTGTTTTTTAATTAAAGTTTTATCACGGTCTCAATCCTGCACCCCATAAAATTTTGTTTCCAAATATTACGATATTATGACTAGTAGCTCCACATGGGTGACTCACAATCAGCCATCTTTTTTTAATTTATAATAATAGCTATATATTTTGTCAGATATTGAATGTGCATTATTTTCGTTTGCTAATAAAGCGACACCATAAATCTAAATATCTAAATGTGATACTAAACTCGTATAAAATTGGAATGGGTTATATTTTTTCGTTAGATAAAAGACCAAAACGCTACTTAATTTTTTGTTGAATCCCACAATGAAACGACGATACGACTACCTATGCGCTCTTGCTGCTGCTACTACCATTTGTCACAATGATTAAAAATATGCAGTTCCATTATTTAATATGTTTGTTTAGTGACAAAACCACAACTACTACAACACTGCAAAGATTGATTTTGACTACGATGATGGATCGTGCCGAGCCGGGAGATTGCTTGCTTATAGGAACTCTACAAGAGTGGACTTAATTGTAGCTACAAATCTAACTTATTTCCCCTATTTTTTAATTCCTAGCATAAATTCGGCTACACCAAAGAAATAGACCATCTGTGCTATTCCAAAGAGCGGAGCTATGACTATCATTCGGCAGGCTGCTCCTTTGAGAAATGCCTGAGGACCTTCATTTTTCATGATTTTACTGAAAACACAACAAAAGTAATTCCCATCACCAAAATGAACAAAAATTCCCTTTGGGTAAAAAAAAAATTAGGCATGCTCGGGAAAGAAAAACTTACACGAATGCGTCTGGAATTCCTGTGTATGTTGCCTCGCCAGCACCCTTCTTCAATACTTGCAATCTAGTCTTGACAACGTCAAAAGGATTTACGGATGCAGCTGAAATGGAGCCTGCGGCCATCCCACTAAGGAAGGACCAGTAGAACACGGCCTCATCAACACTCCCGGCCTGTGATTAAAGTTTTTAATAAATAATATATCTCTTTTATTAAAAAAAAACTTACACACATTACATCACGTTTTTAAAAAAAATACCTTTTTTGGACCAAGTGAATTTAGCGTTGCGAAGAGCGGGAAATAAATGACAGAAAAGGAGACATCCCTCAGCATCGTGGCAGCAGTCCCCTTGAACAGCCCAGTAATACCTTTAGTTTTCAACAAGTCCATGGCAATGCTTGTAGCCGACAATTTTGGAGCAGTGGCGGCGGCGGCGGCGGACGCTGCTCCAGCACCTGCAGCGGAAGATGCTGCCAGTTTTGACCTATCACATTGAACCACAACAGCATATTACCTTTCTTTTTTCGTGCACATCATTTACTCAAGACACACGAGCATTGAAATCAAATCTAAGTTTGTCAGACTAACATGGAATTGTACATCCTCTCCCCATTTGGCCCGATCTGCTGGTTTTGTAGTCTCGTTTTCACCAAATCCAACGGAAACACGCAGGAAACTCCGATAACACCGGCGATTCCTCCATTGATAATTTTAGGCAGCAAACTGCAAAACCAATCCAATACATTTAACAGTTTAGGTAAGTAAACTACAAAGTACAATTGTGTACACGCTTCCAAAAAATAATATTATTATTACAACAGAGCGGTTGTCGCCATTTACAATAGGATCTTGGTGAAAATTAGATAACTAACCACTATATAATAATTTTTCAAGTAAAAGCTGACACGCACAAGCAAAGCAAGCAAGGTGGAAATTAATTGTTTTCCAAGGATATTTAATGGTAAGAGTGATATGATACATATTCGATTTCTCGTAACTGTCACTTGTGGTGTGTTGTGTGCGAGGAGTATAGCGACCTATTCTTCCCATATAGCACGTGCTTTTAAAAGTATATACTACACAAGAAGACGTAAGCTAAAAATAGCACACGTATTGCATATTATGCATGAATCTACACAATTCAAACAAAAAACATGCACTAAAGATCAAATCAAGGAGTCATTTGTAGGACAATCAACCGTGGGCTATATGTTGTTGTTGTTACTACTGTTGTTGCACATGAAAGCAATTACTTGTCAAAAAGGAGGGCATAAGGAATACCATAGAACATTGGGAATTTGGTACGGTTCACTAACGATTTGAATCAAAATTCTCGCACATGTTCTTTCAGCTAGTGTACTTCAGAAAGGACAACAACGGTAAAACGGTCACTCCAAACAATTAAATTATTATTAACTCACGCAAATTCTTTTTTAACGGGAGCAACAGCAGCTGCACCTTCTGAACCAGATTTGGAAGAAGACATCTTTTCCAGTAGCTGAAAACGAGTACCAGTGAAAACCTGCATACAAAATAATAACCAATTATTACCAAATAATGTGTTTGAAAGTTAATAGTAAACGAAATTAGTCCATTTTTTTCTTAAATAGTACAAGGTAGTTACTTACTGCTAACTTTGATTGGAAATTTTGAGAAAATGTGTTTGGAACGGTGTCAGAAGGGTAAACAAGTACTCAACAATTCAGGCCCACCGTGTGCTCTGAAGGTAACAAGGCGGCTAGACCATTTTGAAGATCGTGCCTTTTATTGCTAAAGAGACGCTTATTCTTGGTTGTTGTATTGTTAGTTAATTCCCAGAACACTTCCTAGGAAATAATCAATTCCTAGAAAAGAATAAAGCGTCACGATCATTATTTGCAATAAAAAAAGGAGTTTCCAAGTTACTGCATAGGTAACTATTTTTCTCATGTGCACTTACACAAACGATAATGTTCTTTTAAAAATCCTTTCATTGGCAGACTCCTCTTCTGGCCCTCAGCTTTTCAGTCACTCAGAGCGACTCACTCTGTATTGCACAGCCCTTCGGTAGCCCTAAAGTAAGATTTAAAAAAGATTCAGCAATGTTTAGCACTCTGTACGACCAACATAATTGGATTGCAGCAATAAAACCCCAAAATAAGTACTTTCAACCATTTTTTTTACATAATGTTTGCAGTAGAACATCAAGAAAACCAAGTGTAATTTATTCTTCTTTTTAAAATGTAACCAATTCATTGTATAGGAAACAGATACTTCTTGTTTATCCTTCTGTACACATTATGTATTCACGGACTTTTGGCAGTGCCACAATATTCAATACGGTCCACTTAATGTCACGCAACACCGTTTCTCATAATTAAACCCAGCCAAAAGAGCCGAGCACAACAGCCCAAAAACGGTTTTTAAAACAATAAAAAATGCAATTTTCCCCGACCATTCTCATTTTAATTGGATTATTATGGATGCGGATTTGGCGGAGAATGACATCGAAATGGTAGAGATGATGATACGTCGTTTTGAGGCTATTGACCAATGTTTTCGTGATACAATACTACCAAAACAACTGTAATATTACATTACTAAATATAATATTATGTGCACCACATGTTTAGTTAAAGTTAATTGGATGATTTACATTCCGAAATTATTCTGTAGATCAGCTTGTGAATGTCAATGCTTCGCCAGCATTAGAATTTTAGTTTAATTATGCTGTGGTGTGTCATCGCAAATCAAAGTTAATTAAACGTGGATTTAGAAACGGCATCAGAAAGGAATTCGGATATGAAGTTTGAAATATATATTATTTTTAAATAATTTTTGTTTTGCAAATAAATTACTCCTATTTTATACCACATTTTCCTTCTTTTTTTTAAATACTTGTGTATCAATGTAATCTATGATCAAACTATGACCTACTAACTAACCTAAAGTCAGAAAGTGAAAATATATTCCAAATGATACGTAGTTAAAGTAGTCTCTTCTCTTCAATCCCCCTCCTTTCCTGGCTACCCTTAATTTTAAGTAACCGCAGCAGCTGACCTGCCTTCTTTGTTTGTTTTGCCAGCTGACTGTATTTACTATTTCACGAAAACAAAACACATCCGTCCCGAATTATGCTACAACAACTGACAACTAATAAGTCAACTTTCTTGTAAATATTATTACTCCAGTGAAAGTAGTTGCGTATAGGTGTTCCAGCAACACTGTTCCTAGTGAAGCAAGATGAAATTATCAATTGATGTTTGATCGGGATGGTTTTTTGCCCCAGATTCTATAAAGTGTAGTATTTTTTACATTGTATAGTATTGTTAGTATTGGATTGTGCAGAAACAGTGGCCAGTCGTCAATCAGCGAAACTCATCATTCCAATTGATTTTAATAGATTTTCAAGGACATTATATCTTTCGACTACTGCACTTATGCTGATTATTCACTTAAATAACCACTCCAATTCCTTTCCTTACCGTGTAAATTAGTAAGCGTTAATATTAGGTGGACGATGGCCAGTTTTCAAGTTTTCCCATGTGACATGCGATCAGTGGCTGGGCTGGTTAACGTGTGTTGCGTTGTACGCTGTTCTTGTTCTACACACTCAAAACAGTAGTGTTTATGCTGTGATTTTTATTCACACATGTGCTCAAAAGATGAGACAATTATAGCACTTCACATTATTCTGTAGTGTGCAAATTTAATTTTAAAGAGAGGAGTAAACAACACCAGAAATAACAAGTCCAGCCACTCCAACAAAACAACATACCCGTGCAAGTCATATGTTATGAAAGGCACTTTATTGCGGTATAGTACAGCTTATTGTTCTTCTTTCTGAATTACATGAAGATGAAGATCATGTTCCAGTACCATTTACGCTACAAATTGTAGCCTACAACAACGCTGAATTCCTGAATATATGAAAAGGTCTGCTGCTGCTGCTGGTCTGGTCGGTGTGCGTTTTTTACTATTTACGGCAAACCCCATTCACAGTTCTCTCCTACTTTTTTACTCGTTTTGCCTACTGCTCATCCAATGTAACACTTGCAGAAATGACACAAGATGAAAAGGATACTGGGAATACACACCATGGTGGTTGTAGACATACGTACCTACCTGTGTGCGTGTACCTCTTCAATGAAACCCCCAACCCAAAACTACTTCTAAAAAAGACCTTCACGTTGGCAACGAGTTGTACAACATTTATGAGTTTACGTAAATGATATTGTTATTTGTATATAAAACATGTATTATGGATAAAGTGAAAATGTATATCTCTCTCCAGAGAAATGAATGAAATGTGCAAAATTAAGTCGGTGAAGTATCAAAGACATCAAAATTCCACTTTCACTTCACACTCCGTCATTGTGCCAAAATAATACTTAAGTGTGAATTGACTCCAACTCGTAAAATATTTACAACTCGTAACAGAAATAAAATTGATAAAAATGGGAACGTTATAATAGTTATTCGGATGTTGGAGCCGATTGATTAGAGCTTACATAATAATGAAAGGTTACCTTCACTAAGCAGCGCTCGGCAACAGGACAACTTTATAAGTTCATTCACATTACCTATGCACAACTACATATAAACGACCACCACAATTGACACAAAATTCTGACGCAATTACTTACGTCACATTTTTTTGCAGAATGTTGGCGTGTTTGATCTTATAAACACATTAATGTAAAAAACCAAGGGGATAATTTAATAAAATTAAGTAAAATTAGACAAAACTTGTTTTGCTGAAAGGTGCAATAAATAAATGTTTGTAAATACACAACAAAAATTATTAGTGCAATTTATCTCTCAAAAATGAATAACTTAGTTGTAAAAAAATATTGCATGAACTTTTTAGGAAGTTTGAGCAAGTATTTAGATCTAGAACTAGTATTCTTTCTGATTTCTGATTTCCGTAGCATGTCGGACTGTCGGACTATAACCTTAATACATACATGTGCATATGTATATCTGTATGATATGATGGAGATACGTGTATATGGAATGTACCCAGAAAGCCAGAAATACATTACAAAATGTGAGCTATATTTTTTCATATTCATAACAACTCAACGTGCTCATATTATATAACTCTAGTGCACATAAAATTACCATCACGTTTCCTTTTAGACCATGCCAGACCATTAATAAGCTATTCATGGAGTCAGTCATCGGCACATGAAAAATGAAAGTCTAAAAAAAAAGTTGTAAAAAAAAACTTTTTGGCTAGTCATCAAAACTCATCTTCTAAATTGCTTATACAAATATGTAATCCCTTTAAATATACTCAACAAGTCTGCTTTTTAGTGCAATAAGACGACATACGTCATATAGAAAAATGTACACACATTTTGTACTAAAATAAATGGCAAAATAATTAAATTTCGATCATGTTATAATAACTCCGAGTCTGAGTTAAATTCTGCAGATAATTTAGTCACAAAAGTTATTGTTTATTGTTATGCCCAGGTAAGACTAAGGTGAATTCACACAGTTAATCATGAACTATCACCACGCGTGGCATTGATTTCTTGCTGTAACATTTGCAGCCAATCTTGGCCAATTTTCCACAGTTTTGGTTCCTTCCGCTGTCTTGTTCCCAATTCAATCAGGAGATTGCTTTCACCCATGTCTTCATCATCAATTTGTGCGGCTTTAGCTGCTTCCTGAAATTTTTCAGGTGAGGCTGTGGCAATCACATAACTTTTGTTGGAACCCTGTTCCTGGGAATTATTGTTATTAGATTGGAAGAACGCCAGGGCTGTGG